>NCQT01153106.1:0-10339 GCA_002740465.1 Stenocereus thurberi | reverse complement strand
GAATATGTGGATGTTCTCCTTTCTTTTTGCGCTTCCTCTCTCCACCCATGCCATCTCTCCACCCACGCCCAGATCTATAAGACTATAGGTCATCTTCTCCTCCTTCTCCGTCCCTCACTTAGATTTGGTAACCGTATTTGCACCCAACGAACCATCTTCATCGCCGGCCAATGGTCGACAAAAGTAGGGGACACAACAATGCTATCTACATTGGCATCTCGTTCCTGGCCAATGGTCGATGGACGACCATGGCCCTAAATCAGCAGCAGTGCCTCGCTCTTTCTCCTCCTCCCACCCTCTTCCTCTCTCTAAAATTAGGGTTTTGGTAAGTACGAACAACAAGTGCAAATGAAGAACTGAGTAAACAAATTGGGCAAAATAAAATCTTGGTTAATATTTTTCTTTCAATTTTTGAGTTATTAATCTGATCCCTAGGGGTTGGGGACTTGAAATCTCTTGATTTTGAGAGGGTTCAAGTCCCTTAGATTTGGGGGGAACTTGAAACCTCCAAGTATAAAGTTCCATCCCCTTAAATTGCTCACCAAGCATTAAGGAGTGGAACTTGATACTTGATGGGTTCAAGTTCTATTCTGTTACTCCTTACTAAACAACCCCTAATTGTTCCCCTTACTATCTCTAAGTAGAAGAATATCCTGAGAGATGAAATTTTGAATGTTCATAACATGAACTAAATTGTGAACATTAGTGTAACCAGTATTGTCATTATTTTTATTCTTTTTAATTTAATTTACTTTATTTATTTACTTGCTTGTTTATTTTTTTTCTGTATCATTTAGTCTTGGATATTCCCCTCTACTAGTATTTTTAATCGGACCAAGACTTTCTCTTGATTTACCTAATCCACATATGTGTTCTAACTCCTTAGAACCACCAAATTTGAATTAAACCACTATTTTTCCATAGAGCATTCTTCTCGTCTATTGGGATAAAAATAAAATAGATGAATAGTCATGGGATGAAGAACTTTTGAACATTTCCTATCAGAATAGTCTTATAGATCCAATTCCTTAGATTGTTTACGAAATATGAGTAAATATTTTGTATGATGACTCTACTCTAAACTATATGAGTCGTGGGAGAAATGCTTGAGTACTAATAGCTATAATAATGATTAATTTGTCCAACCTAAGGACAGTTATATTGTTGTGAAGTTCTTTGTAATGTGTAAGGTTTGCCTAACTCTTTACGCAATTTTGTAATGTTCATCCCCAACGATCCGATGTTGGAGCATAATTGACATTAAATATAATGGATCCACCATTGTATAGATTCCTTTAGTGGCTAATCCTCTTGACAGTATGGCAGTAGCATCTAAATGTGCAAATGTCATTGTAGGAGCAGGATCGGTCAAATTGTCTGCAGGTACATAAACTACTTGAGTCAAAGGACCCTTGTTTTGTAGAAGTAATTTTTTCCTCTAATGAGCCCATTTTGCCACTAAGAGGAGGTTGATGGCCTATAGGGAATGCATTCTACCCAAAAGGCTGATACTTCAGATCCTGCTTGTATGAAACAAAAGATATTGGCACTAAATCGAAGTATGCGTTATTCATTAACATCCCTAAAATATTTCGTCAGCGCTCAACCCAATTATCATATATGCTCTTGGCAATTCATTCATTTGACCGTAGTTTAGAGCCACCTTTTATTCCACAATATTTTGTTCACTGATAACTTTGGATACTTTCATTTACATGTAAAGATCATTTCTTTCATGACTGTTCCTTACTTCGTCGAATACGGATATACCCCGTTGAGCTTTTGGAATGTTGTTGATTAATTTCACAATGAGTACTGTTTTTCCCACTGCAACTCCCCTAAATAGTCTAATTTCTGCTCCATGACAATAAGGAGCTGGAAGATCTACCAATTTAATTGAGTTTCAAACATAGATAATCTAGCATCTAACTGGGTAAAAGCAGGCATAGATCTATGATAGAACATATTGTGCGTGTATCTGCGGGATCTAAATTATCAACAGACTCTTTAGGTATGTTAAAAAGTCATCTGAGAGTTGATCTACAACTAAAATGCTTAAAGGAGCTACTATGTCGATAACTTCCACTCCTCGCATTAGACCGTCTATAGAAGTTATACCTATAACCCTAACTTGTGTTTTTTTAAATAATTATTATGCCTCACAACTCACATTAATTTGTTGACCCACAATATCTTGACCCTTAACTACCAAAGTATTATAAATATTCGGCATCCTAGTAGGAGGAAAAGCTAGGTCCATTACAGACCATTAATTTGAGTGATACGCCCCAACTTTTTTTTCTTTTCAAGTGTGGAGACCATAGGTAGTAGGATTGGTTCTTATATTAATAGTAAAGTAAAATATGTCGAAATTCTTTTGCAAAAAGGAAAATCATTGAATCCAAAATAAAATAAATGTCTGCTAAAAGATTGATCGATTAATTAAATAAGAAATTCATTAGAACAAGAAATACGAGTTAACATTCAATTTTTTAGGTACCGTCCAAATGAATCCAATTCACTTATTCACTTATTCATTTTGATTTATTCTATTCAATTTCAATGAGTGCATTCTCAAGTTCACTCAACTTATTTTCAAAAAAAAAAAAATATCAAATGGATGAAAAAAATTCATCAGAAAGTCCTTTATTTGTGTATCATTATGGACAACCCTTCCGATATTATCTATGGACATCAAACTCTAAACTTCATTGAATATTTAAATTGAATTTATGATTGATTATTTCTATAACATTGGAACTAAGTTCTTACTTAGTATATTGAATTACATCTGGCCTATTCTGTTACCCATTCCTGATAGAATTTCGTATATTTTCATATTTGGGATATACATATACAACATATCTCGCTGCAAAGAATGAATTTTGAATTATTTAGGTCTTTTCATTCAAAAGGGGATAAGAAATTAGGAAATTGAAAAAGCAGGGTTGGGTTGTGCCATATATATGAAACAGTAAACAATACTATTGTATTTGGCAAATCAAATGCATGATATGTTAACGAACCATTTTGATTAGTTGATAATATTCATTGAGAATTTTTTGAAGGATTCCTATAAAAGGTCTCATTAAGGTNTGATTTCTATAAAGTAGACCTTGTTATTTTGTTGTTAAAATTTTCGTTTTAAGTTTTAGGGAGGGACTTATGTTACTGTAAACATAAACTAAAGCAAGTGTTGGATTTAAAGCAAGTGTTAAAGATTACACATTAATTTATTACACTTATGAATATCAACCCCATGACACCAATATCTTGGCACCAGTTCGAGTAGCTCCCCAACCTGGAGTTTCGCCAGGAGAAGCACGAATTACAGTTGCTATTGAATCTTCTACTGGTACATGGTTAATTATATGGACTAACAGACTTACCAGTCTTGATTGTTACAAAGGACGATGCTAACACATCAACGCTGTTCTTGGAGAAGACGATTAACATATTCGTTGTGTAACTTAACCCTTAGACCTTTTTGAAGAAGATTCTGATAATAATAAGTTCCCTTCCATTGTGGGTAATGTATTTGGTTCAAAGCCTTGCATGCTCTATGTTTGAAGGATCTACAAATCCTTGTTGCTTATATAAAAACTTTCCAAGGTCCACCTCATGGTATCCCAGTTGAGAGAGATAAGTTGAATAAGTATGATCGCCCTTTACTGGGATGCACGATTAACCCTAAATTAGGGTCTTATGCTATAAACTATGTCCAAGCATTTTATAAATTTCTTCTCAGTGGACTTGATTGTACCAAAGTTGATGAAAATGTGAACTTCAAACCATTTATGTGTTGGAGAGACCATTTCTTATTTTGTGCTAAAGCAATTCATAAAGCACAAGTTAAAGTAGGTGAAATCACAGGGCATTACTTGCATGCCAAGGCAACGAAATGACAAAAGGTTTTATTTGCCATAGAATTAGGTCTTCCTATCATAATGGATGACTACTTAACTGGTGGATTCACTATAAACACTAGCTTGCCTTATTATTGTCGAGATAATGGTCTACTTCGTCACATCCACAATGCAATGTATGCAGTTGTTTATGGGCAGAAGAGTTGTGGTATGCACTTTTTTATACTAGCGAAAGCACTATGCCTGTTTGATGGAGATTATATTCATATTAGTACCATAGTAGGCAAGCTTGAAGGGGAAAGAGATATCACTTTAGGCTTTGTTGATTTACCACCAGGTGATTATATGAAAATAGACCTAAATCGCGGTATTAATTTCACTCAATCCTGGGTTTCCACACCAAGTGTTTTGCCCACTGCTACGGGAGGTATTCACATTTGGCATGTGCTCGCTTCAACCGAGATCTTTGGGGATGATTCCATACTATAATTTGGTGGAGCAACTTGAGGACACCCTCAGGAGAATGCACCAGGTGTTATAGCAAATTGAGTAGCTCTAAAAGCATGAGTACAAGCTCGTAACGAGGGATGTGATCTTGCTCACAAAAGTACTATAATTATTCCTGGTGCTAGCAAATGGTGCCCTAAACTAGTTGTTGCTTGTGAGGCATAGAAAGAAATCAAACTTGAGTTCCCAGCAGTGGATACTTTGGATAAAAAGAAAATACGATAACTCTAGGATAAGTACTCAATCCCTTAATTGAATTGTAATTACACTCGACCCAATTTTTTACTAAAAGGCTTGAGCCAAAATATAATTGTTGTATATATATGTGTGTGTGTGTGTACATATTTATAGATCCTTATTTCGATATATAAGCAAGATCTTAAATTAAATCGAATACTAAACTACTCAAACATTCCGATGTTGTGTTGGATCCACAATTAATCCTACAGATTCGTCGGATTGGTAAACTTGGTATATTCTTATATATTTTACGAGTTTGGACCATGACTGTTAAATTTTTTATATCAATTGGGCTATAAACAAAGAGTCATGCATATAAGCTCAAATAAGGTTCCATCCTAAAACCAACTGGCATGGGTGAAGTAACTCACAAGCTTATATGCATTTTCAAGCCCTTTAATTTTATCAACGTGGGACAACACCCACCTTTGTATCCTTTCATTTTTTTTAATCAATGTGGGACAATACCCACTTTCATACTCCGACAATGACTGTGGATATCAACTCAAGTATAAGAACTCCTTCTACACATCTTCTATATTGTTCTTTTTGATTCATATTCCATATTAGAATAGATACTTATTCATTCTTATATTGTACGAGATTCTAGGAAAAAAATAGAAGTGCAAGAATTTATAAAAAATTTGAAAATATGAGAATTCTATTCAAAATGTATTTTATTTGTTATTTAGAGAAAACCGAGGTGAAATGAGAAAGATTTCCTTGTATCTATAAGAAAAAAATAATCTCATTTCTATATAATTAGAATAAGAGTATAGGTTAAGTGGAATGGAAAACAAAAGTGAAATAAGATTTAAGTCAATCACTCTTGAAACATGACAAGTCATGTAATAAACAAATGAAACTAAGCCCGATTTGGTGGTTTGCTCAAAATTAATTGTTGTTTTAAGTAAGGAGTTATGGATGCAATTCCAATTGGAATCAACTAATTTGGCATATTTTCAACATTTGTAAGGAGTTTGTTTATATGAATTTGATATTCTGTGGGCAATTTTAATAATATTTCAAATGTTATTCCTTAGCATTTCTATTTTCTAGAATTTTAGCAATAACTAGTAAAGCACCAGAGAAACGTTCAACTCATGAGTTAGGTATGGAACCAGTAGGGGATGCTTGGTTGCAATTTCAAATCCATTATTATATGTTTGCCCTAGCTTTTGTTTTTTTTTTTTTTAATGTTGAAACAGTTTTTCTTTATCCATGGGCTCTGAGTTTCGATGTGTTAAGGGTATCTGTATTTATAAATGATTTAACTTTTGTACTTATCTTAATTATTTTGGTCCAAAGTCTATATTGCTGAAAAGATAAGTTTGTACTATTTTTATCAGTTTAGATTGTACAAACTAAAGAAAAATACTTTTTTAAACTTCTTCTACTCCATTTCTATGGAGTAGTAGGTAGTCTATAGTTTTAAATCCAGAATCAATCGGATCCGGTCTATCTGTAATTTTACAATTCAGGAGTAAGATTGCTACATCAAACCCCCACACCCTATCCACTGGTGGGATTTTGGGGCATTGGTTTTCAGTTATCTTAATTGTTGGTTTAGTTTATGCATGGAGAACAGGAGCATTGGAATGGTCGTAATCCCTTGATATTTCGACGAAAAAAGGAAAAAAGGAAAAAAGGATTGAAACAGTTATGAATTCTGTTAACTTTCTCCTACTCATACTTGATCCAATAACACAAAATTTAGTTATTTTAACTACATCAAATAATCTTTCAAATTGGTGCGAACTCTCTAGTTTATGTGCACTTCTCTATAGTAAAAGTTGTTGCTCCATTGACTTTGCTCCATAAATAGGCTCATGATTCTACTTTGATCATTACAGACTGGTACCAAGATTGAATCTTAGACAAGCAGATATAATTTAATAGTTGGCACTGTAACAATGAAAATGGCACCTTCCTTAGTGAGATTATATAAGAAAATGCATGAACCAAAATATGTTATTGCTATAGGAGTATGTACAATTACAGGGAGGATGTTTAGTATCAATTCCTGTAGTGCCGTTCGGGGATCGATAAACTAGTTCTAGAGGATTTCTATTTACTAGGTTGCCTATCTTGACTAGAAGCAGTTATTGATGCTATAATAAAGTTTTGTAAGAAAATATCTCATGAAATATGTGAATATATAATCAAGTCTCAACAAAAGAATCGATGTTTTAGTACCAATCAAAAGTTTCGTGTTGGATGTAGTATTCATACCGAAAATTATAATCATAGATTACTATATAAATCTCTATTTACTTCAGAGATTCCATCAAAAACATTTTTCAAATACAAGAGTTCAATATCTTCTCATGAATTAATGATTTAATGGATCAGGATTCGTTTTTTAAAAAAAGTTAAGCAACTTGTCAATTTTCAATACCGTCACTATATCGTAATAAATGTATAATATTTATACATATATAAATAAATATTTATACAAATAAAAGAATGCGGAGGATATAAACACGAAGCAAGGTTATTTGTCTACTTAGCTAGTCAAACATAGGCTAGTTCATAGATCCTCGGGCTTCGATTATTAAGGAATAGGGATTTTATAAATAAAGTCCGAAGATTGTCACTCCATTGCGGCCATTTTATATCTATATAATTAAAATTATCTACGTTCCCAATATGCCTATGACATAGCACCAGCAAGTTGTTAGCTAGTGTGTATCATCTTACAAGAGTAGAGTATGACGTGGATCAACCAGAAACATATGCATAAAACTATTTGCTCCAATGAGCAATCCTCAAATTTCATCATTATTCTAGGTTTATAAAAGTACAGATTTTTAAGAAAGGGAATCCAATGATATATTGGGAATCTATTATGATAATCATCCACACTTGAAATGTATTTTATTGCCTAAAAGTTGGATGGCATGGCCCATACGTAAGGATTATATTATCCCAATTTTTATGAAATACAAGAAGTTCATTGAATGATAACAAGCGAGTATTTACTTCTACAACTTTTTGCTGCCTAAATTTGGATGTTTTGCTCTAGATTAAATAAAGTAATTGACGTGGCATTGTGCTATGGGTGGATTCAAAAATTAAAAAAAAAATTAAGAATTCATTGATATCCTAAAAGGCTTTCTTTTGGATTAAGAATTCATTGATGTCCTAAAAAGCTTTCTGTTGGATGAGCTAAGAGGTAAACTAAAAAAGTTCTCCATCATGAGCTTTATACCGCTTATAGTCCAACCACTTACTTAGATAAGCTCCAGAAAGTCATATGATGTATGAAAAAATGGGTTGGGATTTGATTCTATTTGCATTGGATCTAAGACGAATCTCATTTATTTTCATCCATTAAATCACGAAGACTAATTTTGGTTTTGGGCGTTCCAACTAACTAATGTAACCTTTTAGAAGACATATAAAGCATTAATATTTTATTCATTTTGCATGAGAGGAGAGACAATATGAGTACAACGACCCAAATTAAATATGTTTTACTGTTTATATTCTCCTTAATAAATCCCTTAATTAAAATCTAGACAAACCAATGATAGGGGCATTACCGTCATCCAAAAGGACAAGGCTTGAAACATGAGTGCTATAAATAACATAGCTAAGCATAACCTTAAACATATACCCTCACATCAAATGTTAACAAATGAAGGGTTTATAAACCGTAGTAAGATAATTCACCATGTAATTTACATCTTCATCCATAGAAGAATTCAAAATTACAACTTTAAAGTATGTATATACGGTATTACTTATGATCCATCTGGATTTTCCTTCTTCACTTATTCTCTTCAGTTGATTCGCTGGCATGAGGGCAATACTCAGAGCATTTGCCTAAAACAAAACATGAAAAACATTTTGAGCTGTGAGCCGAAGCTCAATACATGCATTCCTGAATTGTTAAATGATCATTGAACACTGGTTGGGCCCGCTTTACAATTCATTTTAAGTTAAAACAGTGAATAAGATGAGTGTGAAACTGAATTGCTAGTTATTATCTAATAGTGAACCCCTTGAGACTGCTACGATCTATGAAAAGGTGTACACCTGCCAAGCCGACCGGGGGACCTGGCATGAAGCCGTGCAGGTAACTAAAGGGCAATGCCCTGTAACTGATAACTGACGGGGTCGCTAATTAACTGATAAATTACTGTATAAACTGATTCATTGACGTACTTATCAAAACATGATAACGTTGATAAATGGACTATGATTTCTAAAGATACAGGCAATGCACGTACCTTGAGTCTTTAAAAATGTTATCTGACTTGATACAAGTTAGCTGTTTTATAAATGTATTCTGACTTGATAAATGTATTCTGACTTGATAGCACTTATGGAAAATGGGGAACGATAACTACGCCTCAACTCTGTTTCGCAAATGTTATTGTAAGTATGTGTAGTCAGTAAATGATCCTTACTCATATAATTGAGTACGTAAAAGTATGTGTAACAGAAATTGAGTACTGAAATGGGACACATAACTTGTGCATTTTAATATAATAAATTGATTTTAATTCGATATAAGACAAGTTAAACAAAAATAAACTAATTTAAATCAGTTAGGCTTATTGAACTTGAAATACAATAAATTGAAGCAAAATAGGCCAAATGGAAATGATTGCTGGATAACAAAAAGATTTTTAATTGATATAAATGAAATATGAGTTTCTGATATTTCTGAAATGGATAATGAAAAGTGTGATGCTTCTGAAATGGATAATAGAATGGTTAGTGCTTCTGAAATGGGTGACAAATGGTTTAATGCCATAAGGAGTGCTGTGAGGTTCATAAAAGCTCATATAACACCCTAACTTGGTCCAAAGGACACTGATTTTGAGTTATTACTCTGCTCACTTCACAAATTTCAGTTTCATACTTATTTAACTCAGTTTTCAACCCAAGTAAGCTTATGCACATAATAAAACTTATTGAACTCACTACACTTTATAATTTTCTTGCAATACACATAATTATATAGGAACTTCTGAAATTATTTCCAAATGTCAAAAAGTTCTGTATTCACTCATGTTACTGTTTTGATAGTCTGCACTAGAAAATCCATATCTTTCACTCCCGACCTCCAAATGAGAGGTAAAACCCCAATATGAAAAGCTCATAATTCCACTAAAAGTTTTATTCATGATACAAATCATGATTCACATAGTAATGTCTCTAAAATTAGGGTAGAAGACAGACATGCACAATTTCAGTTTAATCTGCGCAGTCGTAGCAAAATGACCATAACTTTTTCCACAGAACTCGAATTAAGGCGATTCAAAAGGCATTTGAAAGATAACTCATTGATATGTCCACACACCAAAAAGCACAATTTTTTAGTGACCCAATCAATACTAGTTTTTTCGTAAAGTTGCTGTTCCAATTTAGTTCCCAATTTCAATGTATTCTGCATAGTCTTGAGTAAATTGGTCATAACTTTGTCCACACAACTTAAAATTGAGTAATTCCAAAGCCTATTGAAAGCTAACTCACCAACCTATAATACACCAAAAATATGAATTTTGGATGTGCCAAACAATACCAGTTTAATTCCGAAGTCACCCTTACTTTGGGTCTATTTATAGCATAACAACGCTTATTTGCAAGCTTTTCTTGACATAGCCACCTATTAAAATCACTCTCTAACTTATATAAATCAGCGTGAACATCTTGATTTTCATTACCAATGCCAAAGATCATAAAATCTCATTTAAAACAATCAAAATCCAACA
>NCQT01153044.1:829-10831 GCA_002740465.1 Stenocereus thurberi | reverse complement strand
AACTCTATGGTCCGCATCCCTTATAATATAATAATTTAAGCAAGTAGTGAAACAGTAAACATTCATATGATCGGTTAGGGTTCACACCACACGATGAATCCATAGTAGTGAAACAGTAAACATTCATACGATCGGTTAGGGTTCACACCACACGATGAATCCATATCTCCTTTTTGTTTCCGATTATTAGAAAACTGAAACGTTTGATTAGAGTACAAAGCTTAAATCTTCCACAATGAATTCATGTTTCGACTGGAATTAACTCCAGCAAAGCCATCCTTTCCACTAGAAAACTATATAGGATTTATCGATCTCCTTGTTAGAGGTTGCACTATGAAGTAGTGGTTGACGAGAAGAAGAGTGTTCAGAATAGCTTCAATTAGTGTTCTCTATTGAAAAGATACTTCATTATTTTAGCTTTGAATATATTTGAGTATAATACTTATTGTTGATGTTGTATAACTTTTAATTAATAAATCCATCCTTTACTCTAAAAAAATGTTTAAAGGTCTCTTTTGGTCCGTTTTCTTTCCTAATTGTTCACTATGGCAAAGTTCAAAAAGACATCTAAAGAAGCAGTTAAGGAGGTTCACGATTTGATCAAATTTCTAAGATGAAGATCTTAAGGATGACCTTTGCAAAGTCAAGATGGCTGTCAACCTCTAAGCTTCTTCAACCTATCAAACTAAGATTAATAAATAAAAATTGTCCCTTTTTAGATTATGTCACAGAAAAGCATCCAAAACACTATCAAATAGACAATAAGCAACAAGCAAAAGAATATTAAGTAAACTATATGCAACCTGTTCACTTAAAACAAAATAGCTGCAGGCAATATATGGTTGAAAACATTGGGCAGTTTTCTTGACTTAAATAAATAAAGATTTTTGAGAGGATTCCTTCAACTCAAAAACTTGCTCCTGCTGCATCACACTCAGACAGCATGGCATAAGGCATATTTCTAATACTTGAAGACATATGACATGCTTATGATGATTCCAATGGGTAATGGCATAAGGAATTGCCAAAGAATTGCAGTTCTAGATTTTCAGTATTGTCTTGTCATTTGGGATCTTAAAATGGCTTCTTGGGAGGGTCTGAATCAGTAACCTTGGGTCAGTTCAGAATTGGACAAGTGGAGATCTACTATCTGGAGTTGAACTATGGAGAGTTTGTGTTGAAACTTAGACTTATCACTCGTTCTTTTGGATGAGATTTCTGGAGTTCAATGTTGGAAAGATTTAGTAGAAGTTGAGAGGAGGAGGATTTCTGAAGATCCCACACAAAAGAACGGGCGCTTAAAATGCTTTTACATGTGCTATTGTATCAATTAGATTAGCCAATTAAAAATTTTGGTGGTTTGACCTGGGGCCCAAACATAGTAATCAGACTTATCAATTGCTTGGACAATGGACAGAGGTACACCTATTTAATTTTTTACCATTATTCTCCTTAGTCAATTCGAACTTTCGCATTCGAATTAAGCACTATATATGATCTTTCCGTGCCAACCGTTAGCAAAAAACCTGCTAACATCAACCTTACACCAATGTTGACCACAATGCAAATCCTACACAATGAACAGAATAAGAGACTGAAATTGAGATGAAACAGACTTACTGTGACATCGATGAGAATGAGGCCTATCAGAACAATAGCACTGAAATGCAGATAAAGTCTGACTATACCCACACTGCCCTCCACTGTGCGCACAATCACTGCAATTATTAGCCACCCAACTCAGTAAAACTCCCCTCCTCAACGCCTCTATAAAGCTCGCTTTCTCCCCTTCATAAGGCACTGAAACAACCCTATCACACCTGTGTTTCAAACCCTCAAATTCAGGGTCATCTTCCTCCATAGCTAAAGCCCCACAGTTCACCATATACTGCTCATACTTTGTCACAGAATTTTCTGGGCAATTAACCAGCAAAATCAACTCACTATGACTGGCTGCAAAGTTGAACAAACTGGAATCCAAAGTCATGTTTCGAATCGAACCAGAACAATTGGCTGTCTGAGTTGCAGAGGGGAGGAAAACAGAGTTGACAACTTCCAATGTCTGATTTTCATACCATATTTTTTTGATCACATAGATGCTGCCTGATATATTGAGGTATGGAAATGACCCATTATGACAGGAGACCTCAAACCCAGGATACCCACAATGTGATTTTTGCTGATTGGTAATATAGAAAGGATAAGTAATGTTTACATCCCCACATTTTGCTGAAAAACAGGTGTTGAAGTAAGGGTCAGATGAGGAGCAGACAGAAAGATGGAGTAAAACAGAGAAGATGAAGATGATGTAATCATATCTGTTCATGGTGTGATCACCATGAATATGGTGGATGTGAAGAGGATTGTTTAGATGCATCAATGGTGATGTACCCAGAAAAAATGACAAGTTATAGGTGTGGTTCTGATTGACTTTGAGGTGTAAGGACTAGAGAGGGGGGGTTGCATTTTAGGAGTCTTGTGTTTTGACCTAGGTTTTCTGCAACTTGCAAATTGGCCTTTTTTTTTTTTTTTCTCTCTTCAATAATACTTAGCCAACTTCTTGGACCGTTGAAATTCTTTTTTTTGGGGTTTTTGAGAGAATATCTTGGTTGTTGAAATCATAGATCAAATAAATATATGTAGCATTGCAATTTCCATGTGATTGTCATAAAAGTGGACAAATTCTTGTAGAAGTAAAGTAAATTCTTTCTTCTCTTTTGATTTTTGGTCAAGGGTAAAACAATCAAACTTGTAGTGATTGGTCTAATGAACCATATTGAGTTTTTTTTTTTTTTTTTTTTTTTTTTTTTTTTTTTTGGTGGGTAGAATACAGAATACCACTGTATTTTATTATAACTTTTCGTTATAGAAACGAAATAAGTAAATAAATCTTGAAATTTCAACGTGATTGTCATGAAACACAATATTCTATTTATCTAACTAAAAGTTTCTTCTTTTAAAAAGAATATTAAAATTAGTAAATTTCTTTTTTTAGGCCTCAAACTCCTCATCTTTTCTCCATCTCCACTCATCATTGCCCACCATATAGTTACATCATCAACAATATTACTGTAGTTTTTGCTTTTCTGAAAAAAAAATAATAATAATCAACATCTAAAGTTTAATGACATCAAATTAGAAGTTCAGCTAAATCTAAAGATTTAATGGAAAAAAATTATGTAAAATTGGGAAAGAGTGAAAAAAGTTGAACATAAATGGTTATACAAGAAAGTCGTTCTAGGTGGCATAGTGGCTGGGATAGCCACAAAACAGTGATGGGGAAGCCGATGACAGGAGTAAGAATTTTTGATTTAACTAAATTGAATTCGTTGTATTAAAAACTCTAATAGGGTCACTCGCATCACCAAATAATAACGTTCATTTTTTAGTTTTAGGTGACTAAGTATTTTTAATATTGATTGATCTTAAGATTCATAAAAGTGGAGACAAGATATGCTAGAAAAGAGTTACACTGATTAGTTGGCGTAATTATTAGTTTTTAGAAAGTAACTTTCAATCATTCCTAATTAGAGAGATGGTTAGGACCCCTAAGTGTGAGAGTTCTTGCCCTTGATCCTCGTAGGGCTGCCGGTTGATTGTTGCTACCTCTTTCTAGGTTTGTAGTGTTGTTATTCGTTGATTCTTCTACACCTAAATCATTCGCTTGCTGCGTATCATTGCCAACTGGGAATTCCCTTGCTTGCTTGTGGAACAAGCTTCGACTGCATCCATGGCGTCTGGTCTTGAGGAGGTTTGGTAAAGGCTCAAATTGACTGAGAAAGAGGATGAGGTCATTGATGATGATGACGTCGACTCTGAGGAGAGGTCTGAACAGATTGAATTGTGCTTATATGGGAAACTTCTAACTAAAAAGAGTTTCAATGCCAGAATCATGAAGACAGTTCTCAAGAGTACCTGGAAACCAGAGAAAGGAGCCATCATCAGGGACCTTGACACCAATCTTTTCGCATTCCAGTTCTTCTCTGCTGCAGACAAATTGCTTCTTCTCAATGAAGGTCCATGGTCGTTTGATGGGAAGATCTTGTTGCTAAAAGAGGTCACTGGGCTCGAGAAGCCATCCGAGGTCAGTTTCACTACAACCCACATCTAGGTAAAAACCTATGAACTTCCCGCCAAAAAACAAACGATTGCTTGTACCGAGATGCTCGGCAACAAGCTTGGCTCCTTTATTGATTGTGACGAGATGACGATGATGGGTGTGGACAAGTCTTTGTGTTTTCAAGTTGACATTGATATCAATAAACCACTTATGTGAGGTGTTAGGATCTTGGTGGCTAAACAACCAATGTGAATAAAAGTTGGGTACGTAAAACTCCAGAACTTTTGCTACGATTGTGGTATGCTTGACCATGTCTATGCTAGTTATACCCTACATAATCCTCAAACTGATGAAACCGAGTTGCAATACGGGGATTGGATGAGGTCCTCCCCCTTGAAATCCCGTGGTAGAGCGGCTATTTCTGACCTCAAAGAGGAAAAGCGGTTGTATCAAGCCTTTTACAATAATAAAGCTGGGGCTAAAGTGCGCACCAAATCAGTCTTCAATGACAAAGATCATGGCCTTGGGTCGCATGCAAAGTCAAACATTGATTTAACAGCTGACTCCTCATCGAAAATGATCATTGATGACACCCCCTTGATTGATACTGCAATCCATTTCTGTAAAAGGAAAGCGAGTGATATAAGTGTGGACAGTAGAAGTGTGGACAAGGTTCGAGTGTTGGAGAATCCTTCAGGTGACCAGTTTCTTACTTCTAGTCTAGTGGAGATTGCTCCCGCCGATCACAATAAGTACCCTTTGTTTCAACTGTCAGGGATTGGGTGAATTCCAGGTAGTTTGCCAACCTCCGGGGCCTTTTGCGGAGACTATCACCCAAAGTGGTCTTCTTATCGGAGACCAAACGCACCAAGTCTGAAATAGAGGATACTGTACATTGGCTCGGTGACTTTGCTAGTGCTTTAGTTGATGCTAGAGGTAGATCAGGTGGCCTCGCTTTACTTTGGGAGCCCAATGTCAATGTTCAGTTGCTTTCCTCTTCCTTCAATCACATTGACACCACCATCCGCCTCGAAAGGGAAGATATCATTTGGCGCTTCACAGGTGTCTATGGTTGGCCTGATTCGCATGAGAAATGGAAGACCGGGCATATGATTTTTGACCTTGCTTCTTACTCGGCCCTCCCTTGGCTTGTAGATGGAGACTTCAATGCAATTTTTTACAATGCTGAAAAAAAGGGGTCCCCCTAAATCATTGTATGACCTTGATAGTTTTAAAAATGCTTTCATTGATAATGGTTTATTTGATCTTGGCTATTCTGGCTACGATTTTACGTGGTGCAATTATAGATATAATGGAGTGGTAGTGGAAGAACGGTTGGACCGTTTCTGTGCAAATACCGTCTGGTTCCCTCTATTTTCTGATGCCCAAGTGTCTCATATTGATTTTGATCTTTCCTGTCTCTTGCTCATCCTTCTAAACTGTGAACTTGGGGCGCAACTGACTGTAATAGAAAGCAACGGTTTCAATTTGAGAATATGTGGCTAATGGAACCATCATGCGGTGATGTGATCTCTTCTGCATGGTCTTCAGTTTGTGAACCTGACCCGGTCGATAACGTTATGGGGCGTCTTATTGCCTGTGCCGGAGAGCTCCAACGCTGGAATGGAGAATTATTTAGCAATGTAACCATGGAAATCTCTAAACTGGAGCAACAACTTACATCTCAAAGAGATGCTCCCAGTCGCTGTGTTCTTCTGCAGCAGATTCGGGAGTAAAGGAAAAAAGAGGAAATTCTATGGTGGCAGCGCTCGATCTAATTACTTGAAGTATAGGGACTCTAACACGCATTGGTTTCATTCTAGAGCTAACATGCGACGTGCCAGGAACGATATTAATCACCTCGTCGACGATAATCGAATCAGGCACACATGTTCTGATGGCATTGAAAACACTATCGTTCAATATTTTCCTCTCTTTTATCGACTTCCAATTCGCTAGATATGGAAGAAGTGCTCAGCTATGTGATTCGTCAGGTGATACATAATATGAATGAGGCTCTCTGTAAGCCTTACACTAGATTGGAGGTCAAAAATGTCCTAAACCAAATGCATCCACACAAAGCTCTAGGCTCAGATGGCATGAATCCATACTTCTTCCAAAAATTCTGAAATACCATTGGCAATGATGTTGCTGACACTGTTCTTGCAATTCTGGGTGGCCATCCCATCCCCCAAAGTTAAACCATGCTTTTATTGCTTTAATCTCGAAGAAACCTGGCCCTAATTCTATCCAAAAGTACCATCCAGTACGTCTCTCCAATGTAATTTATAAATTAGTTACAAAGGTCATCTGTAACAGAGTCAAACCGTTTTTACCTAATATCATCTCGAATAGTCAAAGTGCTTTCAGACGACGTGGGCTCATCACTGAAAATATCCTCATTGCTTTTGAAATATTCCATGCTATGAAATCGGATAGACGTCCTAATGGAGATATGGCAGTCAAGTTGGACATGACCAAGGTGTTCGACAGCGTCGAATGCCTGTTTCTCTCGGCCATTATGCTTCGATTGGGTTTCAGCAACCAGTGGATTGAACTGGTTATGCGCTGTGTCAAATCTGCGTCATTCTCCTTTTTGGTTAAGGGAGTTCCTCGGGGGCATGTTATTCCTAGTCGAGAACTTCGCCAAGATGACCCAATTTTGCCTTTTTTATTCCTTTTCTGCTCCGAGGGCCTCTCTGGTTTATTTCGTAAAGCTGTGGAGAAGGCGGTACTTCATGGTTATAAAATTTGCAACAACGCCCCTATTATTTCTTACTTGCTATTCGTGGACGACACAATCATTTTCTGTCGAGCTGACTTGGGTCAGGCTACTATTATTAAGGACATACTGGATAAATATTTAGCTGCTTCGGGCCAACTAGTAAACTTCTAGAAGACTGATGTCTCTTTCAGCAAAGAGGTTTCTCCTGCTCGTTGATGTGATATTACCTTTACCCTTGACATCAGAGAAGTCCTCTCGCATGATAAATACTTAGGCCTACCTACTGTTGTCGGTAGGTCCAAGAAAAAACCCTTCCATTTTGTTATTGATCGTATCAAAAAGCGGTTCCCTACTTGGATGGGTCGTCTTGTCTCTTGGGCGGGGAGGGAAGTTCTGATCAAAGCAGTAGCTCAAGCTATCCCGACCTACTCCATGAGTGTGTTCAAGTTTTCTTCGGACTTATGCCACTCCATCCAGGCAACTATCAACCGCTTTTGGTGGGGACATAAGCAGAAAGATAGGAAAATTCACTGGTTAGGAGCCTCAAAATTATGCTTAAACAAGGCCGACTGTAACGCCCCCAATTGTTGATGTCTGATTACTGTAGCTTAATCACCTAATTACTATTAAATTGTAGCGGAAGCCTTTGATTGGAGGTGTTACCGCCGTTCCATAGTTGAACAAGGCTACCTGATCTACTAACTTTTAGAATAAACAAACATTTGTTCCCCTATGTTAACAATCCCAAAATTTCAAAGGAATAACAATAAAGCGCTAACCTACCATCATTGTGGGCGTTGACTAGCTAATGCTCAGGAAACGTCCATTGTTTGCTACTTTTCGGCTTATCAAGAGGACGGATGTTTACTGCTTCCCATACCTAAAACAGAAAATATAAAAACATATGAATAATGAACCGAAGCTCAACACGTACACTCCCATGCAGTCAAATGGGTTTTATATTAAATGAGTCGGGCCGACCGCATTTCAAAACACTTTAATTTGCAAACAGGAGAGAGAGAAAATATACATGTAAAACTGCTTTGTTGATTATTATCAGGAAGTGAACCCCTTGGTCGATGTACATCTTGAAACGATCATACTTTAGGTGCTCACCCCCCAGGCCGATCCAGAAGCCTGAGTTGACGTGCGTGAGTATATTGATGGGCATCAGCCCCAATGCTTGTCATTGGGCAGAGTCACTTGTTTATATGACAAAACATTGTGAAACTTGGTTCATTGACTAAATCTTGTATTAATTTTCATTGCTGAGAAATACGTGAGTTTTCGAAGAGCACAGGCGATGTACGTACCTGGTCTTTAAGATTCTCTCTCCCTTCTAATGAGAAACATGCGTTGGCAACTTGAAACGGCAGAGGTGGCCTCATTCCTGCTTCAATATGTCATTGTTGTGATTAGTGCGAGATTAAAGGGGTTTTATTTTCTATTTAAATATTATGTACCCATTATTATGAACTTCATTTGATTCTATTTTATTGTGTTTCAACTATTTCTTTTGATACGGTTGACACTTGTGTTATTAATGTTATAAGTGTGTAAAGACATATTTAACCTTTATAAGCCTCTTGTACGCTATAGAAACTTGTTAATGACAACATTTTTGTCACACTCGTTAGTTACAGTGTGTGAATGGTACTTAGCTTATCCACGGTTATTGGGATTCTTAGCAGATTGACAAAACATAAGCCTGACCAATACCTTAATCGCATCACAAATTGTACCTAGGTTTGCGTAAGTAACTCATCGAGGTCCTCAAAGAAATTCCCAATTCACGTTAACAAGAGTCAACAATTGATTCCCAATTCATATTGTCAAATAAACGCAAAATAACATATATCCTCTCATGCTTTCCATCTCCTCTCATGGCACATCACACTCCCACTAAATGTCCTTAATCTCAACTTTGTTAGTTAGTATCTTGCTATTTTCAAAGTACGCTACCCACTGACATTAACCCAATAATTCCTTTTGAATCCTTTAAAGCGAATTTATTTCCCTATCTTTCTCCTTCTCCCCCTGAGCCTGAAAATTTATTAACACACTAATCAAAAACACCACCTCAGCATTCTAGCTTTATGAAATAATGTAACCCACACTCAGGTCATAAACTTTCAAAAGATTAAAAGGTGTTATATTTTCCTCATTCCTTCTTCTTCGGCCTCGCTTGGCAACGAGCTTATAGCATACCTCCATACTCACATATGTGCCCTATTATTTTCGTCCAACTGCCATTAACACTCCACAAAACACCGTTACATCACACAACCAACTTCAATTTCATTCAACCCATAAACCTTCATAATCACTACATGACAATGACATATACATCCAATATCCATAATTTCACACAATTTCCCGTTAATTTCCTTCAAGTGCTCAATTACCCTATATACATAGACACGCACACATATATGTCCCCTTCATCATGACTTAACTCATTTAACGCTAATTATGAACATGATTACTTAAGCATTATTCAAGCCACAACTCATTCATCCACAGATACTTCACTTAAATTTCAATCAAATATGCATTAACATTAATCTCAACCTCATCAAAATCACATAATTAAACTAAATCTCTACACCCACCACATGCACCCTACTTCCTCCAAACCACAATTTATTCCAAACATCCACAATAATCCGAGGAATTTACGAATAAATATTCATCACTGTTAATGATATCATTAACTCATCACAACCACCCCAATATTCATATGCAACCCCTAAACCACCACTCACTATGCTCTGCCTCAGCCTTCGACTTACAACCCAACCCAAACTTCCCAATTAATTCAAGCAATTTACTAATTAATACCTATCCAAGCCAAATACATTATGTGCCACTAACGATTCAAGCATAAACATCAAGCTTTGAATTAGGAGGGGGGTTAGGGTTTACCTGTCAAGCCACGCAGCCCGCACCCGAGAGAGAGTGAGAGGACTGGCTGAGCACACGGCAGCCGGCGACGGAAAGAGTGGTGTTGATAGCAGCGGGGAACAGCCGACGAGCATGACCGAGGCAGCGAAACTGGGAAAGAAGGCGCAAGCAGAGGAGAGGGGGGTTTGTCGTGGGGGTAGTGAAGGAGAACAGAGAGAAGCGTGGGGTGGCCGGGCGTGCCCTGGCATCGCGGGTGGTCGGCGCTAACTGAGCCCGGCGGTGCCGCCAGTGGCCATAGAGAGAGGCGAAGCGA
>NCQT01152986.1:1330-15084 GCA_002740465.1 Stenocereus thurberi | reverse complement strand
CTACAAAAGTATTACGCCTAATTGCAAAGAAACTAGAAGACTTGGAAGAGGAGTCTAAAGAAAAAAAGAAACCCTAGTAGAAGAATGCTACACCAAAATCCTAGCAAACCTCATGCCTAACCCCTTTAAATATCCTCACTTCCATCATGGCATGATGATTCGGATGCCTCATCTCACACCAAAAACCCCACGCCTGCTTCAACCCCCCAACATGTCACGCTTAACGCTAACATCTCATGGCCGTCACCACAAATCATTATCACCTCCTTATATCTTCATCATCTGCTCCTCTACACATCACGCATTATCTACCCTCAATCATCATCATGACCTTCAATTACTCATCTTCATGCCACTTTCTTCTTTCTATTTTCATTCTTATATTTTTTTTATGTTTAGTTTATTATTAAACATGGAGTATTTGGGTGAATTTGATAATTTTATTTCTCATATGAGTGAGTAATTTTCTTATACTTAATATAATCTATTTGAAACCATACCAAATTAATTATTATGAAACAAGTTTTATACTTTATTGTCTAATTGATTTTTATTCATGATTCTATAGCGATTAGTATTTATCATTCATGATATTCGTGTTATATTAATTAGAATGCATGCTAGTTAATTTAATACGAATTCATATGATAGTTTAAAAGGTTTTAATACATAAAAGTCATAGTCTTTTAGGCAAAAGTATCACCCTAATTAATCATGGATGGCTCAAACCCATCTCTTGTAATTAGATGATCGTTATAAATCTTTGTTCAATTAATTTGCTGGTAAATTGGTTACAAGGCATTAAATGATATTTTTCTAATATGTAATGTTCTAGTTTGATTAAATTCTTCCGCTGGTGTGAGGGTTATCAAAATTAGTAGGGTTTATATTAGGACTGGAACTAAATAAACTATAACATAAGGAAAAATGGAAAAGATCCGCTGGTGGGTGTCTTCTATAGTCTAACTTATGAATAAAAATCGATTTGTGCGTTGATGATAAATATTAATTTGCATGGTGAATATAGATTATGCTAAGTATTTTTCATAAATTTGGTATCTTTGATAATTATTTGTTGCCTTTTCATTAATTTGTTTAGTTTATCAATTTTAATTCTTAAATTTATAAGCTTTAATATAAATTTCATTTACCCCCCCAAAAAGCGTAGTCTTTCAGGAGTGTCTTGATAATATTAGATCAGTTAGATTTTGATTTTTAGTGTGATTATAATTTTCAGATTTATTTTATATTCTGTTTTGCTGTTTAATTACCGGTTTGTTAGAAATTAGGTTAAAAATAGTTCTTTTGTGTCTTTTTAAGTTTTAATCCATTTAGGGTTTATATAGTGTCCTATTATGCCTCTATTTAATTTTCGAATTTTTGGTAATTATTTGATAATTTTTCAGAATTATTTCATGAATTGGATATGTGCAGGTTTTTATTTTAGTAAACCTAAAAATTACGTTTTTAATTTTTATTTTATGTTTCTAGGGTTTTGTTAAGTCCAGAAAATTTTATCCTAAAATCTAGGCAATTTTGTTATTTATTTTTGTATTTATATTTGTGCAGTTTATTTTTTCTCTAATTTCAGATTTTATTTTCTGTTTTAATTTTCTGGAGTTAATTTTCTGTTTTAATTTTTCTGAATTATTTTACATATAATTTTGGAGTTATAAAGGTATAAACTTGTAGAATATTAATTTGGATTACTTTCTATAATTTTTAGTATTAATTTTCTACTTGTTATTTTCTGTTTTAATTTTAAGTCTAATATTGTGTTTTTATTTCTGTTTTTATTTTTTTTAGATTATTTAGGATAATTACTGTTTTATTTCCAGAATTAAATTTTGAAAATTTAGGAGCAATATTAAGTATTTTTTCAGATTTTTCCTTATTAAATTTGATTTGTTTTAATAATACAAAGAGAAGTTATAATAAATTAGAGTAGTAAATTTAATTAGATTTAAACTAGCTTTTTGACATAATCTTTCCTTGTGGGATCGATTCCTAATTTTATATGCTATAAATATTATTTATAAATTGAAGTAGTGGTTTAATTTGTAACTCTACGATAAGCTCTACAAATTTTGCCATCAAGAATTTATGTGCTTTGTCATCCTTGTACATTGCTATAATCTTGCTTGCCTCTTTGCACTTACATCCAGTGCAAGTACACATGGGCACCTTTATAAGATTTGTGAGTTCATTCCATAAATCTGTCAACTTTGAATAAAAATCACCAACATCCAAATCACCTTGTTTGCAATTTGCAATGTTGGCTTTTAACTGATGAATTTTTGGATGTTTGTCATCACATATTGCTTGTTCATGTGATCCCACGTAATCTGGGCTTTATCCAAGTAGGCGATACTCATACGTAACTTCGGGTCGATTACATTAAGCAACCATGAACATAGCATGGAGTCGGCCATGTCCCATGCATCCACCTGTAAGAATTCTTCTCCTTCCCTTAGCGTGGGTCTAGTCAAGCTTTCGTCTATGAAGCCCAACTTGTTTTTAGCTTTCAGGACTGTTCTCACCGCTCGTTCCCTCAAATCGTAGTTCTTTTCATCAAAGATCACCGCTATGACCATCACACCAAGTCACTCCAAAGGGCGGAGATAGTATAGCCAGTGAGGTTCGATAAGGAACCTTGTCTTTCTAGTGCCAATCATAGTGTGATTATCGTCTAGAACGTGTTATGTAGCATGTGGCTTTGAGACCTTGTCAAGCATGGGATGGCCAAGTAAGAGGTATGAGGGAGACTTGTGTTAATTTAGCCTTGCTGTTTCATTGATCATCAAGCAGCCATATATACAACCCTGATGCTATCCCTTAGGCAACAAGATACATAAATTAAGGGAAAGATATGATACAATCTTATCTAGAAGATATTACAAACCATACAACTTCTTAATGGGATATAACTTCCTTAACACTTACGTAGGCAAAAGAACTTTACTACAATCCATTATTTTTGGCCTTATGCTTTTAGTCATCTGTATTCTTACTATTAAAAGGGGTTATGCACTATATTGAATCATTATGTTGCAAATTTTTGTGGTATGGATCACTAGAAGGAAACAAAATGATTTTAATTAACTAGAGTTCAATTAGGTAGCCTCTAAAGAAAGGGGCACTAAATGTTAAAGAACTACTTAGTTGGAGTAAATCTTTCCGTATTAAATCGCTTTGGAAGATAAAATATGAACAATTTGTCTTCACTATTTGGGTGCATATCTATTGAAAAGTGTTGGTATTTTTGAAGCCATGGTGATTACTTCTTATGCTTGTGGCTGGGGGAGTTTGCTACAACTCAAAGATGAAGTGGCTGATTTGTTGGGTGGGATTTGTAGAATAAAAACAAGAGAGAAACAAGAAGAGCAGTCACAAAACATAGTAAATAGAAAAAAAAAGGTTGATGTTTTATTGCTAGATGTATTCTGATTTTTAGGTGATAAAAAATACTGATATGTGTCTATATTTATAGGCTAACCAAAAAAAAAAACTAACACCGCAAAAAATCTGAGAAGTTGATCCAAGCAAAAAATTTACAACTCCTAAGATCATGGCTAAAGAAAAGGCAACAATCTAACAGTGCTAAAATTTAGGAAACAAACTTTAGAAAAAGACTTAGCTAAAGATTTGTTTTTTTTGAATAAGTTTTCAATACTCCCCCTTGATTCAAAATTGCAAATTCCAAGATGTGCTTAGAAGAACTCGTGCTTTGCTTATGGAAGTAACTTTGTAAAAATATCAGCAACTTGCTTAGTTGTATCACAAGCCTTCAAACTAATCTTTCCAATAGAAACAAGACTTTGAATAAAGTGACAATCAATGTTGATGTGCTTGGTTATGTTATAGAGGTTGGGTTGTTAGTCATAGCAATTGTTGGCCTATTATCACAGAAGATTTCGGTTGCACTAGCTTGCTTTTGATTGAAATCTGAAAGAAGTCTTCTCAACCAAACAACTTGACAGGCTGATGAAGTTGCTGCAATGTTCTCAGCCTCTGAAGTTGATAAGGCCACCACTTCCTTCTTCTTTGAACTCCATGAAATCACACTACACCCAAGGTCGAACATATATCCTAATGTGCTCTTTCTATCATCAATGTCTCCAGCCCAATCACTATCTGTAAAGCCAGTTAACCTGAAATTTGAGACTCTTGAGTACGAAATTCCATACTATGTTGTACCTGCAACATATCTCAATATTCTCTTTCCTGCTCTATCAAGAAAGAAGACTATGGTGGGATAGGATTAAGGTCCTAGATCATAAAGAGATGACCTCGTAGATGTCGTTCGGCTGTAGTAGAGTAGTTTTGGTCGTGGTGTGCTTATGATTTTTTTCCTCTTTTCGTATGTCGTGTTTGTATACAGGTGGTATATACGTCTGAGAAGAGATATTATTTGCCTATATTTATTTGTTAAGGTATAGTACTTTCATTTGTTATATTGTACTAATGTCTTACATAGTTACGATTAACTAATTTATTAGTATTTCTTAGTTCATCTTCGGCAGCTTATCAGTATTTCTTAGTTCATCCTCGGTAACTTATCCTTAGTTTTTTTTTTTTCTATAAAATGTTTTACAAAATCATTTTACAAAATCATTTTTCTATAATATGTTTTCACATAATCATTTTTTGTGGGTCTCTTGGAATCATTATCTCTATAGGCAAAGATGTGTGTAGAGGTAAGGTTGCATACATCTAGATCTCCCCAAACCCCATGAAAGCGGGACCCACACTGAGAGATGTTGTTGTTGTTGTTGTTGTAGCTCCAAGATAACGCTTGCTTGGATTGTGCATAAATCTGGACACAACTTCAATAGAGAAAGCAATGTGTGGCCCTATATGAGTCAAATAATTTAAACCACCAACATAACTTCTAAATTATGTAGCATTTGCTAATTCAACGCCGTCATCCTGACACAACTTCTCATTAACATTCATGGGCGTGGCAGCAACCTTGCAGCTTCCCATGCTAAACTTCTTCAAAATTGCATATTTTCTTTCTAAAATAAAAATTTCATCTACACCTTGTTCTACCTCATGACCAAGAAAATAATGCAATAAACCTAAATTTGACATCTCGAATTTCTTCACCATGCAAGATTTAAATTTAGCAATAACAAACTCACTTGAACCCATATTAGTCCCATCATCAACATGAAGGCATACCACTAAAAAATCATTCTCACCTTCTCTCTTTAAATAAAGAGTCAGCTCACCAAAACTTCTTTCAAAAACCATTCTCCTGAAAATAAGAATTGATTTTGAAATACCATGCTAGCGAGGCTTGTTTTAAGTCATACAGTGCCTTTTTCAACATGTAGACTTTATCTTCTTGGCCACTAATCACAAAACCTTCAGGCTATGAGACATAGATTTCTTCCTCCAAATTACCATTCAAAAATGCAGATTTCACATCAAATTGGTAGACAGAGCAAGATAATTGAGCAGCCATTACTAAAAATACCCTCGTAGTTTCAAAGCGAGCAACAAGAGAACAGGTTTCTTCATTATCAATACCTTGTTGTGAATAACCCTTTACAACAAGTCCTACCTTATGTTTTTGGATGCTCCCATCTGCATGATATTTCATTCTGAACACCCATTTCGGCCCAATTGCATTTTTTCCTTGTGATAAGTCTACCAAATCCCAAGTTTCATTTTTCTAATGCACCACTCGGACTCCTTCCTAGCTTCTTGAAAGAAAATAGAGTCTTTGATAAACAAAGCAAAGATGCAAGATGTATTATAATCAACATAGTGGTGATTTGGCTTCCTATTACTTATTGATCTTCTGAATGGAGGAGTAGCTGAATGCTCCTCAGAAGCTGACTCAGGTTTGTCAATTGAAGGCACTTCTACTGCAATCCCTTCTTGTACTTACTTTCCACTCCAATCCCTTGCTAATGGTTATCTTGCCACTAAAAGGATTACATAGTTTATATGCTTTGGATTCAGGGGAATAACCAACAAAAATGTATTTCTCAAACTTTTTATCAAATTTCTGGGAATAAGTTTTAACCAAAGCATAAGCTGTACAACCAAAGAACTCTTAAGGGGCTCACTATCAGCCTTCTACATGTCCAAGCCTCATACAGTGTTTGATTACAAACATCCCCTGTAGGGGACAGATTCAGAATGCACACTGCTGTTGCTACAACTTCAGCCCAAAAATAAGTAGAAAGACTTTTTGTTTGGATCATGCTTCTGACCATCTCCACTATAGTTTAATTCTTCCTTTCGACTACACTGTTCTGTTCTGATGTGTAAGGTGCAGTAAGCTCCCCATAAATTCCATGTTCTTCATAAAAATCTTTAAACTCAATTGAGACACATTCTCCCCTCTATCTGTTCGTAGTGTGTTTATCAAAAGAACACTTTGTCTTTCTACCTGAGCTTTGAACTTCTTGAACCTATCAAAAGCTTCATATTTGTTTTCTAAAAAATAAACTCAGCTCATATAACTGAAATAATCCATAATCAATAAAAAATATCAACTTCCACCAAGAGATTTAGTGCTCATGGGCCCACACAAATCTTCTATTATAACAACAACATGATCGAAGTATTTGGTTAGACTTCTCAAAATCTTGCTCACAATGGTTTCATTGCTAACATTCTCAACATATGTTTTTATGTGACTAACAATTCCAGGCACCCTAGAAAGAAATTCTTGTACGGGCTCCTTTTCTTTCATGGTTAAAGTTTTGAATTCTCGCCTAAGTGTCTATAGTTTTACGGTGATTACCTTTCTGTCGCCTAAATACTTATTCTTTAGAATCTCCCATGCTTCATGAGAGGTTGTTACTGCTGTAATTCAAGGGAAAATTTAATCATCCAATGCTACTTGGATGAGAAACAAAGCCTTTGCGTCTCTCGTGTGATTCTCCTATAACTGTTGACTGGCTTGAGCTGGTGTCGGACTTGGCTCATCGTACCCATTTTCCACTAAGTCCCATAACTCCTGAGACTTCAACATAATCTTCATCTTTAGACTCCAAAGATGATATTTTTCCCCTTTGAATATGGAAATCAGGGGCTTCACTCAAGAGTTGGTGTTGTTGTTGGCCATGATTTCCTATCAGCTGTGTTTGCCTCATTGATACTTACTTCGGTTTCTCAAGCGCTTACAAAGTGTGTTTCGCTCAATCTTACATAGGACCAAACCTAGCTCTGACACCGATTTATAGAATAAAAATAGGAGAGAAACAAGAATAGAAGGCACAAAACACAACAAATAGAAAAGAAAAGTTGCTGATGTTTTATTGCTAGGAGCATTCTGATTTTTGAGTGATAAACGAATATTGATAATTACCTATATTTATAGGCTAACAAAAAAAAAAAACTAACACATCAGAAGATCAGGGAAGTTGATCCACAACTAGCAAAAAATCTGCAACTCCTAATATCATGTCTAAAGAAAAGGTACCAGCTAACAGTGCTAAAATTTAGGAAACAAACCTTAGAAAAGACTTGGTCAAAGATTTTTTCTTTTTGTTTGAATCAGTTTCCAATAGGATCCAAGAGGCTAAAAGTTGGCTTGCAAACTATCAGCTTAAATGTACATTCAGCCTAAAGAGATGTTACACCATATTCTGTGCTGACAGGTAGACAGTATCTTGGTGGAAACTTGCACGGAAGGGTTGCGGTTTGAATAGAGGTTCATGTGTTCATCCCATCTTGCTTTACATAGAAGAGTGATGACTAGTTAATTATTACACCAAAGAGGCATCTTGATTAGCAATGTTATGTTTTTAATTTGTTCTTTTCTAGGAAAGAAGTCGTGTAAGCACTTATTCTTTGCTTGCTATGTTAAACATGATTTCTAGGCTAGCCTGTTAAATTAGTCTACATAGAAGCCTATACAATGGGGTTTCATAAAGGTACAAGAATGGAATATCAAAGCTTGGTCAGGCAATTCCCAACTCAGCAAATGGAAAAGTGGAATGTTTACAATAGCTATATTCACAATATGGCAGGAAAGAAATACGAGGAGGAATCAGCATATGTTATCAAACAAGTTCAGCATATGGGGGTGTTCATAAGGGTAGGCGAACTTGTAAGGGAGTAGGATGAACTGGTTGGTTGATAATATATTCTAACTAGAATTGTATGTATGTCTGCCTATTTTTTGGGAAACTAACGATATCAATTTACCTTTTCCCAAAAAAGAAACGGCACCAATTTCGTTACGATCATAACTTAGCTATCATGAACGTTAATTATTCACATCATTATACACTAAGTTTTATATATAAAAGCCCACAACATTTGTTGTTTTCATTGTGCTGCAAATACTAAGAGTATATAAAATTCACAAAATATAATTAACCAAATGACGATTACATTGCCTAATCCAAAATCTCAATAGAACTTTGAATTCTTACTTTTAATTTAACCTCTAATTAAATTATCTGTGTAACATTTTATTTTTCTCTTTTTTTTTTTGCAGAATTAGGCAAACAAAATATTTTGCCAAAGATTTTTAAGATTTGAGATACACCATGTAATGTATGGGTTGAAACTAATTATTTATTTATTTAGATATTATGGGTTTTCTAGCAACAAACTCGACAACTAATCTAATTAGTCGAGTAAAGTGATGGTCACCTTGTTTAATCAAATTTAATTTCTTTATATCAACCTCAATCCTATAATCTAAGAAAATCATCTGGGATGCTCGCCTAAGTTGTTGAAGGGTGAGGAACAGGACCATTAATTAGTTTGGATGATCATTCAAATGACAATTTCTCCATGAGATCAGTTTTACACATTACTAGATTCGATTACTCTGCAGCTTATTGTTAGGTTAGGAAGATTATATCACACAGCTAAAATAAAGCTAAGAAAATAGGAATTGACAATGGCAAGAATTGGAGGATTAATCTAAGAAAGAGATATTATTACTACTCTCTAAATACAAGGAGAGTCAATAAACATTAAAAAAACCAATAAGAGAAACAATAATTTTTCTCTCTACAATTCTATGCTACTTTCTCTCTTCCTTTTTTTTGGGTATGATTTAACAATGAGAAACAAAACTATTTATTCAAAAAGTTCCGCCTAAAGATAAGAGGAAGCAATTGTCAAAATTGTGAACGTTATTCCTACTTTCTATCATTTCTTCTCAATATAATTTTGACATTTTACTTATTTAACAAAAATGACTTACCAATTTAACAATCTTCCACTTAAAGTCACATTGCTGGTGAGTTTCATGTAGCTTACATTTCCAACGAGCTGTAGGAGGATCTGCATCATATGAACTTGTTAGAATTAACTAGCTTAGTCATAATATCTGCTAGGTTATCTTTGGCGTGAATCTTTTGCATATCCACGGTCCCTTCCTCTACTACTTGCCGAACAAAGTGATACTAAACATCAATATGTTTTGTCCTCAAATGAAAACTTGGGTTTCTTGCAATGTGCAATTCACTTTGGCTATGATAATAAATTAGAATCATTTATTATTTGTGTACAAGTTCTTCTATTAATCTTCTTATCCAAATTCCTTCCTTGTATGCTTGGGTAGCTGCCATGTATTCAACTTCTATAGTAGACAAGACTACTATAGTTTGTAACTTCGATACCGAACTCACTGCTACACCTGCAAGTGTAAACACATAGCCTGTAGTTAATTTTCTTTTATCAAGATCACCTGTAAAATCAAAGTCAAAATATCCTTTGACTATAAACTCTTATCATCTAAAATGTAATGTCGTATTTGAGGTTCCTTTAACATATCTCAAGATGCTTTGCACAGTATTCCAGTGCTCTATACGAGGAGTTTTCATAAATCTACTGACCAATCCCACTGCTTAAGCAATGTCTGGTCTTGTACGGATCATAACAAACATTAAGCTTCCCACTGCTGATGCATACGGTACTTGAGACATTTCTATCCTTTCTGCTTCATTGCTAGAACTCATACTTGAGGATAATTTATAACTAATAGGAAGTGGGGTTGATATTGGTTTACAATCTTGCATGTTAAAGCGCTACAAGATTTTCTTCAGATAATTTTTCTGAGAGAGCCAAATCTTCCTATCTTTTTGGTCTCGGTGTATTTACATCCCTAAAATCTTGTTTGCTAGTCCTAAATCCTTCATATGAAACTTCCTAGCTAGCTATGCCTTTAATTCTTATGCTACATCTTTGTTGGGGCTTACAACCAACATGTCAACCACATACAACAGTAAAATGATGAAATCATTACCATCCAATCCCTTGTGAGATGCACAATGGTCTACATTAAGTCTGTTGTATCCAAGGCTAATAATGAAAGAATCAAATCTCTTGTACCAATACCTTGGCAACTGGTTTAGGTTGTACAGAGATTTGGTTAACCTATAAACTAAGTTTTCTTTTCCTTTTTCTTTAAACCCTTCTGGTTGGAGCATATATATCTCTTCTTCAAGTTCTCCATGAAGAAAAGTTATCTTTACATCCAACTATTGTAGATGTAAATCAAATGTAGCACACATAGCCAGGACCACTCTTATAGTTATAAGTCTAACAACTGGAGAAAATATCTCATTAAGTTAATACCTTCTTTTTGAGCATGTCCTGTTGCCACCAATCTCGCGTGACATCTTTCTATTTGATCATTACCATCTCATTTGATCTGATAGACCTATTTATTACCAATGGCTTTCCGTCCTTACGGAAGCGGAACAAGTTCCCATGTCATGTTTTTATGTAAGGCTTTTATTTCTTCCTGTAATGCTATCATCCATAGAGAAGCATCTGGGCTATTCAGAGCCCTTTCAAAAGTGGATGGCTCTCCATCTTTTGTTACAAGACAATACACATCATGGCTTGCCATAACATAATCCGAGTGCCATGAAGGTTTTCTTGTTTGACAATGTGATCATCGAAGTTCTGCATCATTGACCCTTTCTGGCTCTTGTTCCTCTTATTCTGGCTCTGCTTCAAAGAATCATCCTTTCTAGACTCATCATCTATATGTATTGTAGTAGTCTCTCTAGGTGTATTATCATCTTTATTTTGTAGATCTTATTCTACTAATATACCATCTTTGCTGGCAATAACCTTATCAGCAGTGGGATCCAATGGGCGAAACCCCTTCCCACCGTCAGCATAACCCAAGAATATGCATCTTATGGATTTCGGATCTAGTTTTGTTCTTTCTTGGGATTTGTACATTACATATGCTGGGCATCCAAACACATTTAAAGAAGAATAATCGACTGGCTTTCCATTCCATATGTCCATTAGAGTCTTTAAATCGATAGGCATTAAAGGTGATCGATCTATCACGTAACTGGCAGCTTTGACTGCTTCTACCCAAAAAGACTTGGGGAGTGTTGCAGTTCTCAACATAACACTTATCGTTTCTAAGAGAGTCATATTCATCGCTCAGCTACACCATTTTACTGAGGATTGTCAATGACTTTGAATTGTCTATGAATACCTTCTTGTTTGCAAAATGCTATGAAATCACCGTCTATGTATTCTCCTCTATTATATGTCCTCAAACACTTAATTCATTTTCCATATTCAAGTTCCACTTGAGCTTTGAATTTCTTGAAAATTAGAAACACATCTGACTTTTTCTTGATTGAGTATACCCATATTCTACTAGAGTAATCATCAATAAATGAAACAAAATATTTTAGTCCTCCAAGGAAAGTAACCTGTGATTCCCACACATCAGAATGAGTCAAGTCTAGTATGTGTTTGCTCTTGGTAGCAGATCTTCTGAAGTTTAATCTATTTTGCTTACTAATAACACAATGCTCACCAAATGGTAAGTTTACCAACTTGAGGCCATGTAGGATATTACGTTCAACAAGAATCTTCAAAACACGTTCTGAGATTTGGCCTAGTTTGTGATGCCATATTATCGTTGATTATTCCTAACATATAGAAGCAACAGATGCTTCACCATATCTTAATTTATCTCCTTGAAGCAAGAATAGTTTAGATGAGATCTTCTCTGCCTTCATCACAACAAGGACAACTTTGAAAACTTTCATCATGCCATTTTCTATTTGGGTCTTGAGTCTAAGTTCACGAAATTGCCCAGTTGGTAATAAATTCTTCTTTAAGCCCTTCACATGTCTTACATCTTGAATTGTATGGATTGTACCATCATACATCCTAAACTTAATGGTGCCAACACCTGCAATCTCCAAAGCATGATCATCTTCCAAGTATACATATCCTTCCAGGATAGGTTAATATGTGTAAAACCAATCCTATCGAGATGTCATGTGCCACGTTGCTCCTAAATCCATTACCCAGACATCATTGAGCTGATTTGCTATTAAACTAATTGCAGCTTCCATGCATAAGATTTGACCATTATCAAGTATACTAGCAATACATCCTTGACAAGCTGTTGCTCAGAAGTCTTTTCAATACTCTTCTTATAACTCCAATAATCTTTTTTAATATGTCCTCTTTTGCCAAAAAGTGAAATTGACATATTTCTTGCTTCGTGACTTCGATCTCTATGATTTTGACTCCCACTGGAGTTGTGATCCGTTGATCTGCCTCTCCTCATCAATAATTCCTCTGTTTGTTGTGAAGATAACAATCGATCTTCATTACTTTTATGCCTAGATTCCTCTTGCAGGACAGCGGCTGCAACATCATTGAAGTTTAGAACTTCTGTAAGCACACTGTTTGTCAAACTGATGATGAGCTGGCCATACGAGTAAGGTAAACTTTGAAACAGAAGCTTTGCATGCTTGGTTCCTTTTATATTATAATCCATCACCGCGAGTTTTGAAAATAGCATATTTAGATTGTTGTTGTGATCCGTTACCAATATGGATTCACTCATTCGAAGAGTATAAAGCTTTCTTTCAAGAATATCTTATTATGGAGTGACTTTGTCTCATACAATCTTGTGAGTGAATCCCAAATTTCCTTCACAGTTGTTTTCTTTGTGACACTTGACAAGACTGAATCTGCTAATGCCAAATGCAGATTAGCAATAGCATTGTTATCTATCTCTTTACATTTGTTGTCAATTAATCCTTCAGGTCTGACCTTAATTACTGCTATACAATGTCTTTCCTTAATACTACCTTCATTGTCAATTTTCAGAGGAAGAAATTACTTCCACTGTGTTGAGTTAAAATATACCGCAAGTGCACGGTGCCAGTTATAGCCAGCAAAGGCAAGTACGGGTCGTGTCCACAAGGAACTTGGTTTCAACCACCGAATCAACCTTTAACACTCAATCTAGGCTAAAGTCTAGTGAAGAGGGTTTACCTAATTCTAATTCTGTTAAATCTAGATCAGTATTGGTGAGGATCCTGGATTGGAGTTCACCACACTATGATGTCCATTGGAATATAAACTAGGTCATGTGAATCTGCCCGCAAGACAACTGAAATGGAATGATTACCAGTTAAAAGCATCTACGCCTTCTCTCAAAGGTCATTAGACTGATCAGACTGCTCTAGTTATCTATTTTCATGAAACTAGAGTCGCAAGACTACAAGATTGTGTAATCTTAATTCCCAATTGAAACCCTAACTATTTTCATGTTAAGAGATTCAATCGCTCACAAAGCCACTCTAAGTAAAGGACTTAACTTTCGTTAATCTCCTAAACCCTAATTACGAACACGAATTTGAGCCTCTCGGGCAATTCATCGAATACCTGGCATGCTAAGTGAGAGTTCAATTATAATATGGGCGTAAATTCACAAAAATCTAGGATAACAATCCAAATCACATCATAGGGGCTACACCCAATCCAAG
>NCQT01152975.1:38157-50541 GCA_002740465.1 Stenocereus thurberi | reverse complement strand
AAAGGCTTGGCGTTACTTTGTTGTTTGATTTTATGAGCTAAGACATAAACGTCACCAAACGTTGAGTATTTCTACAATTCAACCACATTAGCGTACTTACGATCAAGGCCTCCTAAGTACCGAACTACAGTTTGATCATCAGGCTCTTGAATATCGCACTTGATTAAGAATTTTTCAAACTCTCTTATGTACTCCTCAACACTCGTACTTCCTTAAGTTAAGTTATGTAGTTAGGAGTAATTGTCTTGTACATAGGAGGCGAGTAAGAATCGAGATTTGAGCTTGGATTTCATCTTTTCTAATGTTCTAATCTTCTCTTTCAGTTTCTCGCTCTTTTAGCACACAAATTTGTCCACTAAAGTGAAGCATACTTTCTAAATCTAAGGGCTACTAATTCACCTTCTTATCCTTAGGGACCTATTTGTAATCAAAGATCCTTTAAACGATATGCATACACTCCAAAAACTCAACCAGGTCTAAACTTCCCTTCAAACTCCGGAATTTCAACTCTAAAATCATTGGAAATGGCAGGTTGTCTACGCTCCCTTCCTACCCTCCTATAAGGCTCAACCTCACTTAAAGAACTCAAAGGATTGGTTGCTTCTTCTTCCTCATCACCGCAAATAGTATCAGTTGGGATGGCTAGAACTACTTTCTTCTGTTTCATTGCTTCACCTAATTGATGCTTTAAGTACTGATTTTGATTCTTATGTTCTTGATTATAGTCCTTGAGCTCTTGACTAGAAGATGAAATAGTTCGATAACTTCGCATCAATACATCAAATTTCTCTTTAAAGTCATCCTTGCACTGATGGCTGAATTTGAATTCAAATGGGTCCGTGTTTCAGTTTGTGTTTGGGGTGTGTGTTTGATTGATTTAGAATGTGTTGGGGCTAGTTTCAAAGCCAAGGAGAAACTTAGCTCTAATACCAAAGTTAATGGATGCATACAAGAACTCAACTCACACTTCAGATTGAATGCAAGTTGGCTAAGAGCAAACTAAACTTTAGCTAGAGTTCAGGTGAATCCGAATAAAGAGAGGGAAGGATTAAACAAAACTAACCATGTTCTTACATACAAAATCACCACCAAGACCAAGCTTGGGGCTTTAACCTCATTTTAGATACAGAAACACCACTTAAGTAATGATTAAGACTCACTTGATCACCGTCTAGCTCATTCTAAGCAAGGATAAGCAAGTAATTAAAACATTCAAAGCAGTAAGGCTCATCTTTCTTGGTTCAATACTCAAAGCTGATTATAAAATGAGCTTCTAAAACCCCGTGTGCATGTGAATCCCTTGATGTATCAAGAGGAAAAGGTTTTTTCTTACTTAGGAAACCTCTAAACTAGTTTAAGTTAATAAAATTTACAAAGCATGCTGACTTAGGCTAATTACAAATAATGAGTCCAGCAAATCAAAATACTAATGACTAAACTCAGCGTTGATCATGTGAATTTGCTTAAAGCAATTTCTTGTACATGGAGGAGAGTGTAAAAAAGGCCGCTTCCCCTTTCCTGTTGCGACTGGCCATCCAGATTGAGTTTGGTGTCTTCTCCCTTGCATTCTAGTGGTTACATGCATCACTTAGGCATTAAGGAGCGCATGAGAATGTTTCCAGCTATCCTAGGTATCCAACAAGGTAAGAAGATAGCTATAGCAAACCCGCATGAGAGAGAAAACCTCTTGGTGAAGTAACTGGGTGCAAAGAGCTGATTTTTGCTCAGTTTTTGCGAAGCCATGCGTCCCTTCTCTTGCTGACCTTCACTAGGCTTCCTTACTTGGGGAGAATCCTCAAGATGTGGACAAACCCCCCTTACTAATAAATCAAGGCTAAATTAGGTTGAAGGGGCTTTAAGCACCTAATAAACCAAATCGGGTTAGATAAGGCCCTAATCTGGCACAGTTAACAAAATGTGCTTAAATCTTTAACTTGCGCTTGATTTAAATTGAACTTTTTTGCGTACTTAGTAGTTAAGTTCCTTAAATATCATACTAATTGAAAGCATTTGTTCTTAAACCTCATGGAAGCTTTAGAAATAACATGCACAAAATCGGATTTATGTATGGTCTCTAACTGGGGTAGGTCTTATTTTGATTGTTGCAATGTTAGGATCATCTCTTGAACCTTGGCTCCTAAACTTGGACTTCCTTGACTGACTTGGGGGCCTAAATCATGCTGCATTGATGGACCTCCATCACCCTCTCCTTGTCGAATAGAATTTGCCCTCAAATGTGTTAGATAATTACGTTTTAAGTGTGGACTTAAATCTGCCATGTTGAATATGGCTGATACGGCTTACACATTAAGTAAATTGACCTTGTAAGCATTGTCATTAACACTTTCTTTATGAATCTAAATGAGATCTCCAAGCTAAAATATGACTAACCATTCAAATAAACCTCTTTTGGTCTTAAAAGCTGTCTTCCATTTGTCACCTTCTCTGGTTCAAATCTGGCAGCAAGCATTCCTTAAATCAATCTTGGAGAACAACTTTGAGCCATGTAATTCATCTAGCATACCCTCAAGTTTAGGTGTGGAGTGCCTACACTTGATTGTAATCTTATTATCTAGAAAAAGATAGTAAAAACATTTAAGGATTGAGATGGCTAATGGATGGCTTGGGGGTGAACATTCAAACTCATCTTGACCAATAAGAATTCATTCCTTAAAAGCCCTAAATTCATGGTAAGGAGCTTTAAATAATGGTTTACTACAAGTGAGAAAAAGGTCTAAATGATCATGGTTCTTTTGTGGGTTGCTTTTGTAGAGTTCTGAAGGGGTTAAAGGGACTAAGGTAGTCTTTTTCCATCATTTGGAACATGTGTAAGTGTTTTGATAACCGTCATGTATAACTTTTCTATAAACATCTATGGTCTTTCGAGCAAAATATAACATGCATCCATGGGAATCATGTCATACCATAACTCATCGTAATAGTTCTTTATAATGGAGAAAGACATCAGGCATCTAGAGTTCACTTGTAACCCTTTGCCTTGATTAAGTCATTGGATATTATAGGGGTGTGAATGGGCAAAAGCATGGAGATCAAATTTGTTCACCATGGTAAGTGAAATAGCATTATCACAACTTCCAATCAATAATCAAAGAGCACACTTTCCCTTATACTGTGCATCTGGAATGAAATATGTTCTCTCTTCGCTCATCTGTAGCTTCTTTTAGACCACTTAAAGCTCTTCCCAAAATAAGCATTTCTTCTTTATTAGCTCCGTCCTCAACTTCTTATTGATTCTCCTCTGATTCTTTCACCAGATAAACACCTTCTAGTGCCTAAAGGAGTCAGATTAGGTCTATTTTGTGGAGGTTGGCTTTTTTGTGGAGTTTGTTTTTTTTGGTGGGATAAAGGGAGGATAAACCGTAGGTTTGGGTGAAGGAATTGGGCTCCCTAGGTTAAGGGGTTGGCTCCGGGGTGGGGATCTTAGAAAATCATGTTTAAAAGGCTTAGCTTTCCTTTGTTGTTCAATTTTTTGAGCTAAGACACAAACCGCATCGAACGTTGAGTATTGCTGAAATTTGATGACATTTGTATACTTAGGATCAATGCCTCCTAAGTACCTCGCTATAGTTTGATCTTTAAAGTCTTGAATATCACACTTGATTGGGAGCTTTTCAAACTCCCTTTTGTACTCCTCAACACACATGCTTCCTTAAGTTAGATTGTGTCGTTAGGGGTAACTGTCTTGCAAGGTGGGTAAGAACTGAGATTTGAGCTTGGATTTCATCTTTTCCTGTGTTCTAATCTTCTCCTTTTGGTTTCTTACACTTTTAGCACATAAATTTGTCCACCAATGCGAAGCATACTTTCTGAGTCTAAGGGCTACCAATTTCACCTTCTTCTCCTCGTGGGCCTCTTTGTAATCAAAGATCCTTTAAGTGGTATGTATCCACTCCAAAAACTGATCCGGTCTAACTTGCCTTCAAACTTCAGAGTTTCAAGTCTAAAACCATTAGAACTAGCTAGCTGTACGCTCCCATCATGCCCTTCTTTGAGGCTCACCCTCACTTAAAGAACTCAATGGTTGCTTACTTCTTCATCCCCATCACCACGAATAATACTAGTTAGGATAGCTATAGCTTTCTTCTTTTGTTTCATTGCTTTGCCCAATTCACGCTTTAAGTACTCATTTTTATTCTTCTATTCTTAATTGCAGCTCTTGAGCTCTTGATTAGAACATGAAATAATTTGATAACTTTGCATCAATAAATCAAATTTCTCTTCTAAAGTCATACTTGCACATGTGATTGAATTTGAATTCAAACGAGCATGTATTTCAGTTTATGTTTAGCGTGTGTGTTTGGGTAATTTGGAACATTTGGGGGATGGTTTCAAAGCCAAGGAGAAACTTAGCTCTGATACCAAAGCTAACAAGCGCATACAAGAACTTAACTCACAATTAAGATTGAATCCAAGTTGGGTAAGAACAAACTGAACTTTAGCTAGAGTTTAGGTGAATTGAATGAAGAGAGGGAAGGCTTAAACAAAATTGTACCTATTATTAAATATAAAATCATAACTAAGAATAAGCTTAGGCCCTTCATCTCATTTGAGATGTAGAAGCACCACCTAAATAAGGATTGATACTCACTTTATCACCACCTTGCTCGGCCTAAGCAAGGAGAAGTAAGTAAAGTGCTTAAAATGTTCACAGGAGCGAAGCTCAACTTTCTTGATTCAATATTCAATCTTCATTGCAAAATGATCTTCTAAAACCCCTTATACACATCCATCCCTTGATGCCTCGGGAGGGACGAGGTTTCTTCCTACTTAGCAAACCTCTAAACTAGCCTATGTTAGCAAAATTTAGGAAGCATGCTGAATTAAGCTACTTACAAACAATGACTCTAGTAAATCAAAATACAAATGAATGAACTCAACCTTGATCATCTTCATTCACTTAAAGGACTTTCCTGCATATGGAGGAGAGAGAAAAGGGCTACTAGCCGTCCTCCTTTGCGACTAGCCATCCAGTTTGAGCCTGAGGTCTTCTCCCTTGCATTATAGTGGTTACATGCATTACCTAGGCATTAAGGAGAGAATGAGGATGTTTCTAGCTATCCTACGTATCCAAAAAAGCAAGGGAACAGCTATAGCAAAACCTTTCTAAGAGGAAAAACCTCTTGCTGAAGTAATCGGGCTCAAAAAACCTATTTTTACTCGGTTTTAACGCAGTCATGTGTCCCTTCTCTTGCTGACTTTCACTTGGTTTCCTTTCTAGGGGCAATCGCAACAATGTTAACAAACCGCCCTTATAAAGAAATCAAGGCTAAATTAGGGTTAAGGTGCTTAAAGCTCCCAACAAACCAAACCTAGTTAGATAAGGTGCTAATTTGGCACAGTTAACAAAATGTGCTTAAATCTTCAACTTGCGCTTGATTCACCTTGAACTTCTTTGCATGCCTTAGTATCAAACTTCCAGAAGTATCTTACTAAGTAAAAATGTTAGCCTTTAACCTTATGGAGGCCTAAGAAATAATGTACACAAAACTGGGTTTGTTTATGGTCTCTAGCCCGGGCAGCTCTGATTTTGATCCTTGCAATGCTAGGACCATCATGCTATATTGATGGACCTCTATCATCCTCGCTTATTGAAGAGAATTTGCAATAAAATCTACTAGATAATCATCTTTCATGTATGGACTTAAATCTACCACATTGAAAGTGGCTGATACGCCATAGTCACCAGGCAAATCAACCTTATAAGCATTGTAATGAGCACTTTCTTCATGGGTCCAATGAGATCTCCAGGCTAAAATATGACTAGGCACTGAAATAAGCATCTTTTGGTTTGAAAAGTTGTCTTCCATTCATCACCTTCTCTGATACGAATCTGGTAGTAACCACTCCTTAAGTCAACCTTGGAAAACACCCTTAAGCCAGGTAGTTCATATAGCATATCCTCAAGTCTAGTTATCGAGCACCTATAATTAATTGTAATATTAATATTTGGAAAAAGATGGTTAAAACATTTAAGGATTGAGATGGTTAAAGGTTGGCTTAGGGGTGAACCTTCGAACTTATCTTGAACAGCAAGAATGCATTCCTTAAAAGCTCTAAATTCATGATAAGGAGCTTTAAACAATGGTTCACTATAAGGGAGAAAAGGTCTAAATGCTCGTTGTTCTTTTGTAGTTTGCTTTTGTAGAGTTAGGAAGGGGGTAAAGGGACTAAGGAAATCTTTTTCCCTCCTTTGGAACATGTGCAAGTGTTTTGATAATCGTCATGCATAGCCTTTCTATCAAACGTTTATGGTCTTCTAAGCAAAATATGGCATGCATCCATAGGGATCATGTCAAACCATAACTTATCTTTGTAGTTCTTTACAATAGAGAAAGAAATCAAGCATCTAGAGTTCACTTGTAACCCTTTGCCTTGATTTGGCCATTTAATATTATAGGGGTATAAATGGGTAGAAGCATGGAGATTAAATTTCTCCACCATGCTAAGTGAAACGACATTAGCACATCTTCCAACATCAATAATAAAAGAGCATACTTTCCCTTGGACCTTGCAAATATGTTCTCCATTCGTGCATCTTTATCTCATTTTAGACCACTTAAAGCACTTCTTAAAATAGGCAATTCTCCCTTATTCGCTCCCTCCTCAACTTCTTCCTGATTCTCCTCTTGTTCCTCTACTAGATAAACTTCCTTTTCCTCCTCATTCTCTTCTCCTTTGCTGCATCCCATTCGCCGAAAGTAATGACCTAACGGTTTAGGCAGTCTGCAGTTATGTGTCCAAATTCTTGACACTTAAAGCACCTTCTAGTTCCCAAAGGAGTAGGCTTAGGTCTATTTTGCGGAGGTAGGCTTTTTTGTTGAGTTTAGTTGTTTGGTGGGGTAAAGCGAGGATCAACCGTAGTTTTGGGTGAAGGAAGTGGGCTCCCCTTATTAAACGGTTAGCTCCGGGGTGGGGATGTAAAACCCAAAAATTTAAATTTATAATCCTCAAAAAAGGGTTAGGATTATTCTTAGTTACTTGAGCTCGTAGGAAATATCTTAGAACAGATCTTCATTACTTAGAATTTAGGATCGAACCCACCTTTCATTACTATGTCCAATCTAAGCAGTGGACAAAAAATTATTAATTTCAAATTTAAATCGAAAATAATAATTTATAAAACAAAATTTTTGATTTTCAAAATATAAATTTTATTTAAGAAATTCAGGTTTTATTACGTAGAGTTTTCTTTAAAAAGTTCAATTTTTGAAGATTTTCATTTGGACGTACATACATATATACATAAACATATATATATATACACACACACACACGCACACACATATATATATATATGTATGTATATATACATATATATGTGTGTGTGTGTGTGTGTATGTGTGTGTGTGTGTGTACATATATATATATGTATCCTCTAATACTTAAAATTTTCAAACCTTAGCTGGATAACCTTTTCCCCCTTCTTGAGCATCAGTCATGACACACACACACACACACACACAAAAACAAAAAATCAGCATTCCTCATACATGAAGGCACAACCCCCGGCCCCCCATTCAACCGTCATCTCACACATCTATCTCAACCCACAACCTTAGCACCACTACCCCCTTCTCCCCTTTCAGCCACCACTATTTCTCCATTAGCAGCCAGCCGCCACCACTAAGCCGCCGCTATGTCGCCTAGCAAGGCCACCAAGCGTTTCTTCCCCCTTGACTTTCTTTGGGTGAGAAAGTTTAGTTTTTCCATGTTTTTTATGTTTAAAACCTTTATACTCTTAAAGAATGGATTTTTATAGCAAATTCTCTTGGTTTCTAAACTCTAAGTACTTCTCTTTTCATTATTACAGTATAATACTCATATTTTGGGATGATTTGAAAGAATACAAGTAAGCATCTCACCTCTAACTTTCATATTCGAGGTAAGTAGAAAACTTTCCCCTCAAAACCTTCTTCAAAGTGGGATTGGATATGTTTTTGTAATTTTGTAGTTGTTATTGATGATTACGAGTTATTTTGGATTGATTTGGGTGAGTTTGGCTATGTGTAACACATGATTTCATGCATGGGATTTAGGTTAGTTAGCACCACCAAAAGCTGCGTTGTAATGCACCAACTTTATCGATTAAAGTTCTTTTCTGTGCTATCTTATAAATTGTTAAAAACTTCACGAATGTAGATCTATGAGTCTATTTTCATAGGAATTATAAATCATGAATTTTCGGCTTAAAATGAGGGAGAAATAATTTTTCTCCCGAGACTGTGTAAATTTGGACCGAAATGGACTATGTGGAAAAAAGTGATTTTTTTCATGTAGTCTGTGTAGATTTTTGGGAATGTGATGAAAATAAAAGTTATAGTAGATACAAATATTTTTCTAAAATGTGCTTAAATACCTCCACATGAGGTTTGTAGCTGGTGATATGGCTTCTGTGAATTAGGATAGAATCGTCACCTGAAACTGCCCTAAAGCCCTAATAGGGTTAACTTGCATTAATTGTTTTGCTTAGGTATTTAAGTTTTAAAAAGTGACATGGGTTCATAAAAATCATAATCTAGGGATGTTGGTCCTACCCAAGTAGTTCTAGTGGCATGGTTAACTCTTAGGTTGAAAAAGAATAGTTTTGGGTGTAAGAATTCACTTGGTTAGTCCATGTTGTTGTAACGCCCCCAATGTACATAAATCACTATTAGCGTTCCTTCATTAGTTTCACCAATTAGAAGTAATATCCCAAATGATCAGAGCATTATCACCATCTAAAAGGAGAAGATTTTTCTTGTAGATGATAAATTCTAGCAAAGGTAATCAATGTTTTCCATCAAAAGGCATTCACATAATTACAATCCATCAAACCATACATAAACAGTTCTAACATCAAACCATTTAACAATTCCAGGGTTCACATCAAAATATAGTAAATTTTATAGAATATATAGCTTTGACATCAAAAAGTTTCATAATATAGTGCTTAAAACATCTTAGCACTAACACATCATTATTCCTTTTGTTTGGACTTTCTTGCTCACTTATCACCTTCAGTCGTCCTGCCTGCCTGAGGGTGATTCACTGAACATTTCCCCAAAACAAAATATTAAAATATTTCAAACTGTGAGCCGAAGCTTAGTATATACATTCCTGTATTGTTAAATGATCAATGAAAAGCTGATTGGACTCACATTGCAATTCATTTTAATTAAAAATAGGGAATGAGATAAATATGAAACTGGATTGTCAATTATTATTTGATAGTGAACCCTGGTAACTGTTACGATCTAAAGATAGGTGTACACTTGCTAAGCTAATCGGGGGACCTGGCTTGAAGCTGCACGGGTAACTAAAGGGCAATGTCCTGTAACTAATAACTGATGGGGTCACTAATTATGTGGCAAATTACTGATTAAACGGTTTCATTGATGTATTTACCAAAGCATTATAATTTTGATAAATATGTATTGATTTCTAAAGTTACAGGCAATGAACGTACCTGGTACTTTTAATGAAATTCACTGAAATGCGATTTCACACAAAAGGGAAGGAAATGATAGATTAGGCCTTGATTTTGTACAAAATTATTGTCGTAGGAGCATACGGTTGGCAAAAATATTTATTTCATAGCTAATAATTTAGTAAAAGAAAAGTAAGAGCATAATAGGGGGCTTAGAAAGAATGACTTGTAACTTAGTCATTCGACCTCTGATTCAGACTCAAAACCCCATTATAGAAAGCTTAAAAGGTCCCACAAAACATTCATTCAAAACACCAAGCTTGATTCCCATAATAGGATTCCCAAAAGGAGGCTAGAACACAAGCATGTCAATTTTGGTCCATTCTTTGTAGTTTTGGTAAAACGACCATGAATTTTTCCACAGACCTCGGATTGAGGTGATTTAAAGGCATTTAAAAGCTATCACACTGAACTATCTATCCAACAAAAATCATAATTTTTCAATGGGCCGATCATTACCAGTTTAATCCCGAAATCTGCCCTGTTTTCCTAAAACTTTCAACACCCCACTATTTTAGCTTTTCTCTCTCCTTTCACGCAAATCCTCAACTTAAACCATTCCTTCAAAGCATACAAACAAGCTTTGGTCCATCCCAACATCATACAAAATCACCACACTTAATTTCACTTCAAAATCATATCCAAACCATACATTACTTGCCAAAACTCTAGTTTATGGCCAACTTGGACTCACTCCAACTCATTTCTAATTAGCAAAAACATCATTATAAACACCAGTAGGTTAGAAGATTCCAAATATAGATAAAACTATCAAAATCTAACTCTTCAACATTAACCTTGCATAACTAAGGATTAACCATAACCCTGGCATGATCCAACCTCAACTACACCATGATCAACCCCAAAATAACTTTGTTTCTTATCGAAACATCATAATCAAAGATCACAAACATCAAAGCAAGAATTAAAACTAAAGTAAAAAACACAACCAACAAGATCAAGTTCAAGATCACTCACTTTGCTTGAAGATAAGTAGAGGTGGAGGTGATGTTTAGTGGTTTTGTTGATGGAGGATGGTGGTTAGTAGTACTAGGATGTCGGGGGGTCAGAGGTAATAAGGGCTGGCTAGAAAACTCACCGGCAAACACCACACAGCTAAAGGGCGATGCTGGCCGTGTGGGAGAGAGAAAGGAGAGAGAGAAAATATATTTTCGGTTGAGTTATGTTTTTGATTAATCAACTCATCTTGGCTGAGTTTTCAACTAGAAAATGAATTTTTGGCTAACTGTGGCTAAGCATAATCATGGTAATTAATTAGGTTAAGAAGCAAACATGTTGGGCTTTAAATTAGGCTGAAAAAAGTTGGATTCGAAAATAAAACACTTTGTAACGATAACGTTTTTGTGTAACTCAAAATAAATTTTTTTTTTTGCGTTATAGGAAACAAAATAAATTACTTAGATTAAAATTGCTAGAGCCTACTATCAATTCTTCCAAAGCTTTCATTAATCAATTAAATAAACAAATAAGATCTGAATTGCCAAGTGAGGGCCCAAATAAATTTTTCCCCACTAGGGTGAATAAATGCAATAAATAAATATGAGAAAAATCATTAACATGAGGTAATTAAATAAATAAACATAATTTAGGGTTAGACTATTACAGCCTTACCCCCTTAAAGAGTTTCACCCTTAAAACTTATCAACTTTACCATGTCATGCAAGATTACCTCGAATGAGGGTATTGGGCTTGGGAGGTATGATTTGACCATAGCACTTTGACTAAAGGTATCTGCTTGTTCCGCAGCTGCTTAATCCTGTGATCTACTATTTGGATTGGTTGCTCTTCATATACTAAATCCGCAATGATTTTAATAGGTTCAGATGCAATGGTGTTATTTGAATCTGGGATATACTTTCTAAACTGAGAGATGTGAAACGCGTTATGTGCATGTTCTAGTTCTACTGGCAGATCCAGATGATATGCTGTGGGATCTAACTTTTCAATGGTTTCATATGGTCTAATATATCCTGGACTCAATTTACCTCATGCCCCAAACCTCTTGATACCCTTAGTTGGTGATACTTTCAGAAAAACTTAATCGCCTTCTTGAAAGTCCAAAGGCCTCCTTCTCTTGTCTGCATAACTCTTTTGCCGATTCTGGGCAACCTTAATATGCTCCTGAATCCTTCTTATTGTTTCCACGATTTCCTGGATCATTTCAGGGCCGATAATCAATGCCTCATCCAAGTCACTCCAACATAGTGGGGTTCTGCACTTTCTTCCATATAAAGCCTCAAATGGGGCCATTCTGAGGGTGGACTAGCAGCTATTGTTATAAGAAAATTCCACCAAAGATAAATCGTCTTCCTACTTCCTTTAGAACTCCAATACACAAGCTCTTAACATGTCCCCTAGAATTTGATTCACTCTTTCAGTTGACCCACCTGTCTCAGGGTGATAAGAGCTACTAAAGTTCAATTTGGTCCCAAAGGCCTTCTGAAGTGCTTGCCAAAAATAAGTTTAGAATCGTTGATCCCTGTCTGTTACTATATCCAAGGGGATTCTGTGTCGTCGGACTATTTCATTAACATACAACTAGGCTAGTTTTCCAACTCCCAGCAGAAAATGGGCCGACTTAGTAAGCCGATTGACTATAACTCAGATAGCATTCTTCTTTGATGCGGAAAGGGGTAAACCCATAACAAAGTCCATTGAGATCGAATCCCACTTCCAAGCGGGAATTTCTAGGGGTTGTAGTTCACCTATAGGACGCTAATGCTCTGCTTTAACCTTTTTACAAGTTAGATACTTGTCTACATATTCTGCAACCTCCTTCTTCATATTATTTCACCAGAAGTATTGCCTTAAGTCTCTGTACATCTTGGTGCCTCCCGGATGCATCGAGTAGCAAGTATTGTGAGCCTCGTCTAGGA
>NCQT01152975.1:19803-38149 GCA_002740465.1 Stenocereus thurberi | reverse complement strand
CTCAGTTCCTCATTTCTGGGTACACAAAGGCAATTCTGAAATCGCAGGGTCCCATCCTTATGTACTACAAACCTAGGAGACTTCCCTTTCTCTAAATTTTTCTTTATTTTTTGGAGTTCAGGATCACTTTCCTAGTTCACTTGAATTTCCTCTACTATGAAAGGCTGAAAGGTAAGTGCTGATAACTGAACATGTGCTTGCCCATGGGATAGCAGTTGTATTGCCAAATCCTTAAGCTCTCTTAAGAGACTCAACTGAGTAATCGTCACAGTATTTGAGCTATGTTGCACTTTCCTACTCAGGGCATCTGTGACAACATTTGCTTTTCCTGGATGATATTAAATCTGCAAATCATAATCCTTAAGCAGCTCAAGCCAATGCTATTGCCTCAAGTTGAGCTCCTTTTGGGTGGAGATATACTTCAAACTTTGATGGTCAGTATAAATCTTGCATGGTACTCCATATAAGTAATGTCTCCAAATTTTCAGCGCAAAGACCCCGGCTGCTAACTCCAAGTCATAGGTAGGATAGTTTTTCTTATAGGGCTTGAGCTATCGAGAGGTATGAGCTACTACCTTATCTTCCTACATCAGAATACAGGCCAAACCATTCTTTAAAGCATCACTACAGATGGTGTACTCCTTACCTTCCACTGGTAGCATTAGGATTGGGGCGTTAGTTAATCGCTGCTTTAATTCCTGAAAGGCTCTTTCACACTTCTCTGTCCACTCAAATTTATTCGCTTTCTTCATCAGATTGATCAGGGGTGAGGCTATTTTCGAAAAGTTCTTTACGAACCTTCGATAATAGCCTGCTAAACCCAGAAAGCTTCTAATCTCAATAATGCCAATAGGCCTTAGCCATTCCATGATTGCCTTCACCTTCTGGGGGACAACTTTGATTCCTTCTTTTGTAACCACATGGCACAAAAACATCACTTCTTCCAAACAAAACTCATATTTCTTTAATTAGCCATAAAGTTGATGTTCCTTTAGGGTCTGTAACTCCATCCTTAAATGATCAACATGTTCATCTCTGCCCTTAGAATAGGTAAGAATGTCATCCATGAACACCACCATAAACTTGTCTAAGTAGGGTCGGAAGACTCTTTTCATAAGATCCATGAAGGCTACGGGAGCAATAGTGAGGCCAAATGGCATCACTGTAAACTCATAGTGACCATACCAAGTCCTGAATGCAGTCTTGAGAATGTCTTCAGGTTTAATCCTAAGTTGGTGGTACTCTGACCTTAAATGAATCTTAGAGAAGACTCGTACTCCTTGCAATTGATCAAACAAGTCATCTATTCATGGCTAAGGATATTTGTTTTTCATGTTGATCTTGTTCAACTCCGTATAGTCAATACATAGCCTTAATGTTTCATCTTTTTTCTTCACGAACAACACTAGGGCACCCTAGGGGAACACACTTGGCCTAGTAAAGCCCTTCTCTAATAGCCTATCTAATTGAAGCTTCAGTTCCTTAAGCTCAGTTGGGGCCATATGATATGGGGCTTTGGAAATAGGTTAGGCATAAGGTATTAATTCAATTCCAAAACCAATTTCCCTCTACGGGGGTAACCCTAGTAACTCTTCGGGGAAAACATCCTCAAAGTCATGGACGATAGGAATATTTTAAGCTTTCTCTTCCCTTAATTGGGTGTCAATAGCATAGCACCAATATCCTATACACCCTTGACATAATAGCTTACTTGCTGCTTTCATAGTAGAAATCAAGGAACAAGATTCTTCCTCTCTCTGCNCATAGAAACACACTTTCCTCCCTTTTTCATCTTTTAAAATAACCTTAAGATCCTCACAATCAATCTTAGCTCCATAACTGTGCAAACCGTTCATTCCTAGAATGATGTCAAAATCAGACAAATCAAATTAACTCAAATCCACCGGGAAGGTGGTTTCACCAATGGTAATAGGATCAAGCTTATAGGAAATAGGGTATTGTATCATAGAATCATTGGGTAGCTTGATCCTATAATCAGTTTCCGTCCTCCTATCCTTCAGGCTCAATTGTATGGCAGATCAGGTAGATATAAATGAATGAGTAGCATCCGAACCAAATAATACACAAAATGGCTTTGAATTTAAAAAGAGGGTTCTAGTGACTACCGTGCCAGAGGTGGTAGCTTCCTTCTTACTCAATACATACCCCTGTCCTACTGCTGTGGGCCTTGGTGGTGGGGCCCCTTGGCAAGGTGGGTCCAATGGTTTGGCTGCACTTTGTCTACAGCCTTCATCCTTTCAAGTTATGCAGCAATAAGGTGTTCAAGGCTTCTACACCATATGCACTTATTAGTTCCTACTTGGCACTCAGAGTGGTGTGATTTGTTCTTCCATATTTCGTGCAGGGCTCTATTGACCCTGCCAGATGGCTCTTGGGAGGTGCGGGAGAAGGTTTCTTTTGGTTCACACCCTCACTCGGAGTTCCTCGCTCAAACCCCTTCTCTCTTTTGGTTGATTAGCTTCAGGGTTCTCAACTCTGTCTTTACTCGCTCCATATCAGCCGTTCGCTCATATAGTTCTTGGTAAGTCAAAATTGGTTGCCTAGCTAACTAATTTCAAATATAGAATGCCAAACCCTCTTTAAATCTTCTCATCTTAAACCTTTCAGATAATGCAAACTCAGGAATAAACCTAGATAATTCTATGAACTTACTGGCGTACTATATCACGCTCATGATGCTACTCATCTTCAGCTCAAGAAACTCTTTCTCCTTTTCCCTTTGAACGATAACTAGGTAAAATGTTACCCTTAACTCGCTCAGGAATTTACTCTAGGTGAATTCAGGCCCACGAGCTTATCCTTAACAGTATTCCAGCAAATATCAGCTTCACCATTCAAATAATACGTCCCAATGTTTACTTTCTTTTCTTCTAGCACTTCCACTACTGTAAAGATTTTCTCCATTCCCCTACCTATTCCTCCAATACTTCTGGATCATACATTTCATCACACACTTTAGGGTGGCGTTGTGCTACCCTATTTGCTAATTTATCGTCTTTAGGAGGGGTTTCAGTGGGTACTTGGAGAATCCGCTTCATCAATTCAGCTAGTAAGGCCAGCTAGTAGTTTCAATCCCCAATCTTGTTAGCTAACTCAGAAGAAATTATTGGCATTTGGCCAAAATTTGGTGGCACATATGGGACGCTTGATCGCCCCGATCACTGGCCATGATCCGAGATTTCCTCTATATGAACCTTTGCATTATTGTGCACTGATACAAACATTCTAATCATACATTAAATGAAACAATTCAATCACTGGAATACCCAAACATATAAGATAAGTATGCCCAACAAATACATTTGATATAACTCAAAGATCATTGCAAACAAGCCCAAAGTTTCATTGTATCATTTCATAACTCCCTATTTACATATACAACTACCTATTTATATACATGATCGATAAAACATATCACATCTAACTGAATAGGCAAAGTTAGTTTTAACTTGTACCTCAACCCCAAACACCCAGTAGCCCTAAGACACTAGATCCGTTACATGACCAAAAAGAGATATGGACCATGTCATCACAGTCGGAGAGAATTGGACTAACTATATACAATGTCATATGCTGTACAAAATACAACTATCTAATCTGACCATACTAGATATACATGCAGGGCTCAAAATGAAAGCTACTAATACCAAACCCCAGAACCACCCAACGATCCCTAGACAGATTGTAATCTGGGTCAGACTTACCATCAGGCTCTTCGCCTGAATCGAAGCTACTAGTCGATGCCTTGACTCGGCATCACCAACCTCCTGCTCAACCTATTGCTCCACTATCATCTCGTCAATCTCCTGATCCCACTTTTACGCCACCACTACCACATCAATGTCCTGATCCTCCTTGGGATCATCCTCCTCCTCTGGATGGCCCTTGTCCTTAGAGCTAACCACCACTGTCTCTAGTGTATGAGGGAGGTCTACCACCATATGGATCTCCTCAAGATTGCCTAGCATCAATGGGATACCTACTGCGGGCGGGGAGGGTGGTCCCTGTGCTAGTGCTGAAACTGCAGGCGGGGGATGTGCCTGATGTGATGGAAAAATATGCTGAAGAGTCTCTATGGTAATCCCCCTCTGCTCAAACTCCTCTCTCAACATCAACTCTATAGTGATAGTCGTCCAAGCCCCCTGGGCCTGAAACCTAGGCCCATCCCAACCTGGGTTCCCTGTTATCATAAAATGATGATAAAAGAGCCTTAACTTTACCCACGAGTCAACGATGGGTAAGGACCAGAGCAGTTTGTTTGTAAGGAACGTAATACTGTGAAACTCAGAAAAAGGGTCTTGTGCATGAGCCTCTATACTAGTATGCAGCAGCGCGATCTGACCAGCCATAGATGCAGCTAGCATCATGTTAATGGCATAAGGGTTCATCCAACAAAGAAAAACATAAATAAGAGGAGAGGCATACATAACCATAATTAAGGAACATGCAAATGTAAGTAACTTGCATTTCTAATATCGTTACTACACTTCTAATATCACTGTAGTAGTATCCGATGACCCTTACTACCAACCTTTCTCACCCTCTTATTTCTAAACTCCACATTGCCAAAACAAAAAAAAAAAAATCTCAACTCTGCTCTGATACCAAATCTGTAACGCCCCCAATTTACATAATTCACTGTTTACGTTCCTTTCGTTAGTTTCACCAATTAGAAGTAATATCCCTAATGATTAGGGCATTACCACTATCCAAAAGGACAAGACTTTGCTTGTAAATGATAAATTCTAGCAACGTTAATCAATGTTTTCCATCAAAAGGCATTCACATAATTACAACCCATCAAACCATATATAAATAGTTCTAACATCAAAGCATTTAACTATTCCAGGGTTTACTTCAAAATATAATAACTCTTATAGAGTATATAGCTTTAACATCAAAAAGTCTCATAATACAATGCTCAAAACATCTCAGCAATAACACATCACTATTCCGTTTGTTTGGACTTTCTTGCTCACTTATCATTTTCAGTCATCCTGCCTGGCTGAGGGCGATTCATTGACCATTTTCTTAAAACAAAACACGAAAATATTTCAAACTGCGAGCTGAAACTTAGTACATGCATCCCTGTGTTGTTAAATGATCGACAAAAAGCTTATTGGGCTTGCATTGCAATTTATTTTAATTAAAAATAGGGAATGAGATAAATATGAAATCGTATTGTCGATTATTATCTTATAGTGAACTTCTAGTAACTGTTACGATCTAAAGATAGGTGTACACCTACCAACCCGATCGGGGGAACTGACTGAAGCTGCATAGGTAACTAAAGGGCAATGCCCTGTAACTGATAACTGATGGGGTCATCGATTATGCGTTAAATCACAGATTAAACTGATTCATTGATGTACTTACCAAAATATTATAATTTTGATAAATACATGCTGGTTTCTAAAGTTACGGGCAATGAATGTACCTGGTACTTTTAATGAAATTCACTAAAGTTCAATTTTTCATAAAAGGGAAGGAAACGATAGATTAGGCGCTGATTCTATATAAAATTATCGTTATAGGAACATGCGGCTAGCAAAAAAAAGTAAGAACATAACAGGGGCTTAGAAAGAATGACTCGTAACTTAGTCATTCAACCTTTGATTAACACTCAAAACCGCAACATAGAAAGCTTAAAAAGTCCCACAAAACATTCATTCAGAATACCAAGCTTGATTCCCATAATAGGATTCCCAAAAGGAGGCTAGAACACAAGCATGTTAGTTTTGGTTAATTCTGCACAGTTTTGGTAAAACGATCATAAATTTTTCTACACACCTCAGATTAAGGAGATTCAAAAGGTATTTAAAAGCTAACACATTGAGCTATCTATCCACTAGAAATTATAATTTTCAATGTGCTGATCATTACCAGTTTAACCGTGAAATTTGTCCTGTTTCCTAAAATTTCCAACCCCACACTGTTTTAGATTTTCCCTCTCTTTTCACACAAATCCTCAACTACCCCAAAAGCATATAAATAAGCTTTGGTCCATCCCAACGTCATGCAAAACCACCACACTGAATTTCACTTCAAAATCATATCCAATGAAAATCATTTTTCAATCAAATACACACATAAACCAAGCTTAATGCTAGTTTAATCTAAACCATACATTACTTGCCAAAACCCTAGTTTATAGCCAACTTGAACTCACTCTAACTTATTTCAAATCACCAAAAACATCATCATAAACACCAATAGGTCAGAAGGTGACCAAATCAAAGATAAAACAATCAAAATCCAACACTTTAACATTCAGCTTGCATAACTACGGATTAACCCTAACCCTAGCATGATCTAACCTCAACTCTAGCATGATCAACACCAAAATAACTCTTATTTCATATCAAACATCATGATTAAAGATCACAAAAATAAAAACAAGAATCAAAACTAAAGTAAAAAGCACAACCAATAAGATCAAGTTCAAGATTACTCACTTTGCTCGAAGATAAGCAGAGGTGGAGGTGATGTATAGTGGTTTTGATGATGGAGGATGGTGGCTAGTGGTATTAGGATGTCGGCGGGGTCAGAGGTAACAAGGGCTGGCCATAAAAGTCACCGAAAACACCACATAGCTAAACAGGGGTGTTGGCCGTATAGGGGAGAGAAAGGAGAGAGAAAATATGTTTTGGTTTGAGTTGTGTTTTTGACTAATCAACTCATCGTGGCTGAGTTTTTCACTAGAAAATGAATTTTTGGCTAACTATGGTTAAGCTTAATCATGGTAATTAGTTAGTTTAAGAAGTAAATATGTTGGGCTTTAAATTAGGCCGAAAAAAGTTGGATTCCGAAATGAAACGCTTCATAACGATAACGTTTTTGGGTAACTCAAAAAACTTTTTTTTTGCATTATGGAAAATAAAATAAATTACTTAGATTAAACTTATTAGGGCCTGCTATCAATTCTTCTAAAGTTTTCGTTAATCAATTAAATAAATAAATAAAATCTGAATTGGCAAGTGAGGGCCCAAATAAATTTTTCTCTACTAGGGTGAATAAATGCGATAAATAAATATAAGAAAGATCATTAACATGAGACAATTAAATAAATAAACATAATTTAGGGTTGGGCTATTATAGTTGTTATGCTTTGATTTTATTGTTTAAGCCCAATAATCTAGTTCGAGCTCAAGCTAGGCACCTATGGTTCTTCGAGGTAATGTCTGTCCTCCAATTTCTCTTGATTGCTCTTTTGAAATGATTTTGGATGTTTATGAACTGTTATGTGACGTTATATGCCATGGGGACCTTATATATAAACCATGAATTGCAACTTACGATTCTATGATTTTATGAATGTGGAACATCTTGTTATGATTGAATGTTTTACTTAAACAGTTCATGTGTTAAGTGGTTTTGTTAAGTAATAAAAGATTGTTTGACATGGGTTGGACTCTCAAGAAGCCAAGCAGATTACTCATAATATACTAATCCTAAAGTGAAAAACAAAGGCACGTTTGCAGAAGGGTGCCTCCCGAGATCAGGATAGGTTTACCTCGATATTGAGACAAGTTAGTCTCCTTGGGTTATAGCATGCGGTTTTTAGGTACGTGTCATTATAAATGGCTGTATGCCAAGATGGGTTCTTGCAACCCATAAAATTATTCAGCGGAAGGCCATAAGACCCTCTAGTTGCGTCGCTCACCAGTGAAAATTGATGTGTTTGATTTTGAATAATGGCTAATGTTGGAATTTAAAGATCTTCAATTACTTGGGAATCATTTTTGAACCATTTAAACATTTCCCCCTCATCCCTAAATATTTGAAATGAATTTAAGTAGGTGTTTTACAGTTAGGGGAAGACATTACTAAGCTCTGTCTCCCTATTTGACATGCTTTGTTCTCAAGCACTGATGTGCTATATGGGGATGGAACATGAACAAGGTCACGCAGATGTTTTGATTATTTGCATTGAATAATGTTGAAGTTGTAGTTGACACTAGATCTTAACCTTGACTTTGGTTTATACTCTTGTTTATTCCGATTAATTACCTTTTGCCTCGTATTTCATTGTGAAATACAATAGTGATGCCCAGTAGGATACTACCGCCATGCTAAATGGGCTAAGTACTAAAATAAAAAATGAATTAGAACTTTCGGGGCATCACAGAGCGGTATTAGAGCTTTAGGTTCGACCTAATAGTTCCCTTGTGGTACTACACCCTGAGGTGGAATGTTAAAAGTCTTACAAGCATAGGAACACCAGAGCGTGAACGTGAGTTAGATGGTAGGGTTACATGTATCCTTAAGTTGTATTATGCACTTATAAATTCTTGGGGTACTTCGTAGGAAGATGAATTTTACTCAACACTATCACCGCCTGGGATGTCTGTTTTTCCACCAAAGTGTAAAAAAGTAACCTGAGGATAGCATAGCTAAATACTTTCACCGCTTAAAGAAGTTATACATAGGTACCTAGACCAGGGGCCAAACAGTTGCCTGAGATTTAAAGAGACCCAAGCCCTCTTATTCGTTTTGACCCTTTGAGGTGGCCCACAATGGCACTACCAAATGAATGAGTTTCACCCTAAGAATCAAGTGCCCGATGGCATGAGGAGGTGTTGCTATGTGATTAGGAGTCTATTAGGATGGTCCTACTAGAGCTAGTTGAATGGTAACATGATGAAGGCCTATACGATTAGCCCCCTACTTTACAACCTACACCCCACCACCCCTGGTTGAGGATGATGCTAATAGTTCCACCACCACAAAACCTAAATCCTTTGGCGAGGAAGAGACTGTAGAGGGGAGTGTCCTATAGAGGAGGAGGAAGACCTTGAAAAAGACCCTAAAAAAGACCTGAGAGAAACCCTGAGGAAGACTCGGAAGAAGAGCCTGAGGAAGTAGAGTTTAAGGAATGGGGAACTACAAGGGAACCAATCTCAAAATCATCTACACACACCTCGAACTCTGTAATGCACCCTAATTAAGCTTGTTGCACTGTTTGCAATCACTATTCTGATTCCCTCACTTACAATTGATAAACCCAATGATCGGGGCATTACTGTCATCCAAAAGGACAAGGCTTGAAATATGTGTGCTAGAAATAACATAGTTAAGCATAGCTTTAACCATACATATTCATACATAATCAAACTATATACAGTCAACAGTTAACCTACATAAGGTTTATACACCATAGTAAAATAATTCACCATATAATCTACATCTCCGTCCACTAAAAATTTCAAAATACAGCTTCAAAATGTACATGCCTTGTGTCACTATTAATCCATCTAGATTCTCTTGCTCAACTTATTTTCTTCAGCTAGCTTGCTAGCATAGGGGTGAGTCACTGAGCATTTGCCTAAAACAAAATATAAAAAATATTTCGAATTGTGAGCCGAAACTCAGTTTATGTATTCCTGTATTGTTAAAAGATTTCTGCATAAATTAGTTGGGCGCTCGCTTTACAATTCATTTTAAGTTAAAACAGTGAATGAGATAAATGTAAAGCTGCATTGCTAGTTATTATCTGTTAGTGAACCTCTTGGTACTGTTATGATCTATGAATAGGTGTACACTTGCCAAGCCTATTGGATGACCTAGCCTGGAGCCACGCGGATAACTTAAGGGCAATGCAATGTAACTGATAACTGATGCGGTCACTAATTATGTGACAAATCACTTATTAAGCTATTCATTGATGTACTTACCAAAATATAATAATTTTGATTAATACGTGATGATTTTTAAATATATAGGCAATGAACGTATCTAAAGCCCTTAAAGTGCAATATCACTTGATAATACTTATGTACAATGGGAAATGATAGACGAGGCCCTGTTTCTGCTTAAGAAATATAGTTATACGTAAATGCAGTTAGAAAACAACTTTCACTCCCATAATTTGTAACTTTATGGAAATTGATTAATAAAAAGGCATCCAAAATTCAAATAATTCAATATAAGATAAGTTATACTAAAATGATTTTGAAACATAAATAACTTAGGATCATTGAACTTGACATAAAACAAATTGGAGCAAAATAGACAAAAATGAAATAATTGAGGTGATAATGAGAGGACTTTAATGGATATAAATGGAATTTGGGTTTTTGATGTTTCTAAAATAAATAATAAAAGCTTTAATCCCAAGAGGGCTGTTGTGAGATTTATGAAAGCTTATATAACCCTAGTTTGGCCCGATAGATGCTGATCTTGGTTCATTACTCTCCCCACTTCTCAAATTTCATTCTCATGCTCATGTAAGTCAGTTTTTCAACCCATGTGAGCTTTTATACATAATCAAAGTTGTTAAACTCACTAACTCTATAATTTCTTTGCAATATCCATAATTATGCAGAAACTCCTAATAATATTCCTAAATGTCACGATTTCTTTTTTCCCTGACATTGCCATTTGAAGGACTACTTTAGAAAATTCATATCTTTCACTCCCGACCTCAAATTAAGCTATAAGACCCCAATATGAAAATATTAGGAAGTCCTATAACACTTTCATTCATAGTGCAAAACCCAATTACAAAAGGATGGCCACTAAAATTGAGCTGAAACACAACTGTGCATAGCTTGATCTGTCATGTGCAGTCTTGGCAAAACGGCCATAACTTTTCCCACACAACTCAAAATGAAGAGATTCAAAAGGAATTTGAGAGGCAGCTCATCAATATATCTACCCAACAAATATAACAAGTTTTTGATGGGCCAAACAATACCAGCTTAATCGCAAAGAGACCCTTGTTTCTGGTCTGTTCACAGCCTTGCTATTCTTATTTTCCCCCTTTTCTTCACATAATTCTCCTCTAAAATCACTCCTTAAAATCCTTTAACAAAGCCTTGTTTCTTCTCATGACCTTACAAAGCCATGTTACTCAAATTTACTCCATAATTATCTAAATCAAATTTTCAATTCTTCGCTTTTTCAAAATCATTCAGAACACATCCATAAGCTTACTTATTTGCGTAAATGAGCAAAATGACCTTTTATAATCAATTGGGAAAATTTTAATAATCCCCCCTTTTGTACAAAATCACCTCAAGTGATTTTCCAAGTTAAAAAGCACATCAAAGATTTATTTTTTTATCCAATTATGCACAAATAATATACTTGATGGTAGAAATAAATCAACCCATGATTAATCACCAAAACCCAAACTTATAACCAAGTTATTCTTGCATTTAAACTCATCCAAACTAAACATAAACATCATGATATCCATTGGCGATGCCAAAGCTTACAGAATCAAATACGAAACAATCCAAATCAATCACTTCAAACTTAAGCTTGTATAATCATGAGCAACCTCAACCCTTGAAGACTTTCAAGTTTAACCAACAATTAAAAGATCAAAATAATACTTGTTTATATCAAGATAACATGATCCATAATCAAATCTAACATAAAACAAAGAATTAAACAAATTTGGGTGTAGGTTTTTACCTCACTTACAAGCTTGAAGGGGGGAGACGAAAATGGTCGAGGAACGGGGTGAATGTGTGGAGGACATCAAGAAGAAAGCTAATACTTATCTTGGTGGAAAATTATTTTGATACTATCCTAATGCTTGGATAATACTTATGCATAAAAAAGGCTTTATGGTTTTCAATTAGGTATACATAATGACAATTTGCTAAATCAAGTGCATAAGCTTTTGAGCTTCAAGTTGGGCCCAAAATAAATTGCTCTCAGTAAAAAAACACTTCGCTACGATAAAGTTTTTACATAGCTCAAATTTAAATTTTTGTGATGTTACGAAAAAATAGCTTGTTCACTTAAATCACAAAATTCAAGACCTAATATCAATTTTTTTCAAAATTTTACGTTAATAAAAACCCGAATTGCAAAGTGAGGGCCCAAATAAATTTTTTCCAATCAGGATGATTAAATGCGATAAAAAAATCCAAGAAAATTAATAACATGGTTAATTAAATAAATAAACATAATTTAAGGTTTGGCTATTACAAACTCCCGCAATCAACGGAAGCATAGTAGGCCTTGTTAGAACATTAGGATAAGATTTTGACTAGTAATTTAGCTTGAACTATTTGCTGATTTTGTGTGATGCGTTTCCTTAATAACTCCAGTGTAGGGAGGACTTAGGTGGTGAACCTCAATGGTGTTATAAGTGTTAGTTGAGACTTTATTTGTTCTTTTTTTAAACTTAGATGAGTATTAAATGAAATTCGAAGTCATGGATAAATGGAAGGCATTGAGTTACTTGACTATGTATGTAATTTTGCATATATTAGTTAACCATACGATTCAATGTATGTTACATGTTTGATTCTGTTTTTAATATATATGGGCTTATAAGCCAAAGACAAAGTATTATAGTATGTAACAAGTAGGGATAATTAGGCCCATGTGAAATGCTTAAGCTCGCCTGATATGTTCAAATACAATATTAAAGAACTAATGGGGTGGAGCCAAAGAACATCATACCACACAACCTAAGTCCAAAACTGTTACCATCAGGATGTTTGACAACAGTAGGGATTCTCACTATTAAGGACATGTGCCAATGGCTGATCTAAGAAAGGGCTTAGAGGCCCTTTGTCCTAGAAATAGGGGCACCTCGACTAGTGCTGTGGCGGCGAGCCCTACACCTATTGGGGCTGACCTGACTAACCTACTACTCATCAAGCTACTAGAGAAGGAGGGCGAGCAGCTATGTAAGTTGAGTAAGAGAAAGGAAAACAAAGATGAAGATGACAGCTTGAGACTATTCAACAAGCTAACCAACCACCACCCATACACCTATGATGACGCAGCTGACTCGCAAGCTTTTGAGGAATGGATACGTTGTATGGAGAAACTATTTGATGCTCTCCGATACCCAGATACCTACAGAACGGGATTCGCTAGGTTCTACCTCAAAGGGGAAGCAGACTTGTAGTTGACCATGGTAAAGGAGCAGAATGAGCCCGGATTCAGGTGGACACAATTTAAAGAGCTCATGAAGAACCGCTTCTACCCTATATCCCTTCAGAAGGCAAAGGAAGAGTTCCTCAAATTAGAGCAGGGGAGGATGAGTGTTGTTCAATATGCTTCCAAGTTTATAAAGCTATCCCTTTTTGCCCTAGCCTATGTGGCAAATGAATCTTCAAGATGAACCGATTCGAGTCTGGTTGAACCATAAGCTGAAGGTCACAATGTTTTCATGTCCATACAGCCCTTATTAGGAGATGCATGATGCTGCCATCAATGTGGGGGTGGGCTAATAATGAAAGGAAAGCTTTCTGCAATAAGAAAGGGGATAAGAGACAAAACCATCGAAATTAACAACCCCAGTACATGAGACCATGATAGGAGGGCACACAAGATAGCCAGACAGGAGGGTATATCAAGGCGTGATATGTCAAGTATGTAGGAAGCCTGGACATTATGACTATAACTATAGGATCCCTCAAAGAAGGGGTGAATGCCTTAGATCTGGGAGTCAACTGCACCATGCGAGGGATTGCCCCTCCCACCACTGATAACTGATTAAGGAACAGCTGATAACCAAGGTGGAGTACAACCTCTCAATCGGAGCAGAGAGAACCCAAGGATGTTAGTGGAACCCCGCGTAACGACTTCAACAGAGCTAGTAACGACCACCCACCCCACTGCCCCACAACATGGGAGCCAGGGTGTATGTGATGAAGAAGAACAAGGCAGCATAGGCACCTAATGTGTTCAGGGGTACCTTTTCTAGTCACTCTTACCTAGCAACTGTGTTATTTGATTTTGGGGCTATCCACTCGTTTATTGCACTTGGTATTATTGCTAAGGTAAGATTAGTTCCTTTCCTTAGATCCCCTGTAATGTCTATCAGTATGCCTATGGGAAACATAGTGACGTATGGAAAGTTGATTAGATGGTGTCCTATACTAATAGATGGGTAATAATTCAAAGCTGGACTTTTTCACTTTAACTTGACCGATTTCGATGTGATTTTAGGTATGGATTGGCTATCAAAATATCATGCTCAAATAGTCTGCATGAAACAGAAGGTGACCTTGAGGGGCCTTAATGGGGATAGGATAGTGCATAAAGGAGCCAACCTAAAGATAGGGGTTAGATTGATATCTGCCCTGAAAGTGCACGAACTCTTAAAACGAGGATGTGAGGGCTACTTATGCAATGTGGTTGACTCAGTAGCAACTGACGTATCAATAAAGAATATACCGATAGTGTGTGAGTATTCCAATGTATTCCCCAAAGAAATCCCTAGCGTGCCTCTACCAAGGGAAGTGGATTTTTGTATTGACTTAGCCCCAGGAGTTGTTTAAATTTCTAAGGCCTCATATTGAATGGTCCCAGTGGAGCCTAAAGAACTGAAGACCCATATTAAGGAACTTTTAGAAAAGGGATACGTAAGGCTGAGTACATCATCTTGGGGAGCACTAGTAATATTTGTGAAGAAGAAGGATAGAAGCTCATGCTTGTGCATAGACTGTAGGGAGATGAACAAAATCACCATCAAAAATTGCTACCCACTACCTCGGATTGATGACCTTTTCGATTTGCTGCGGGGAGCTGTGATATTCTCAAAGATAGACCCCAGGTTCAGCTATCACCAACTTCACATCCGAAAGCAGGATATACCAAAAACATCTTTTTTGAACTTAATATGGGCACTTCTGAGTTCTTTGTGATACCCTTTGGGCTCACAAATGCTCTAATGCCCTTCATAGATCTAATAAATTCGGGTCTTTAAGCCATACCTAGGCCAATTTGTAATAGTGTTCATTGATGACACATTGGCGTATTCAAAAACTCCCAAGGAGCATGCCCAACATTTAAGGATCGTCCCTAAGCTACAAAGGAGAAATGAACTCCATGGCAAGTTGAAGAAGTGTGACTTCTGGCCAAAGGAAGTAGCCTTTTTAGGTCATATGGTATCCAAGGATCGAGTGTTAGTTGACCCACAAAAGACAGAGGCAATCACCAATTAGCAAACACTGAAAAATGCTACAAAAGGGCAAAGTTTCCTAGGGCTAGCAGGATACTATCGGAGATTTATTCAAGATTTCTCAAAGATAGCATAGCCCTCACTAATCTGACCCAAAAGACAATGATTTATGAGTGGATAGAAAAATGCGAACAAGCATTCCAAGAACTTAAGAAAAGACTAATGTGCACACCTATATTGGCCCTATAATTTAGGAATGAAGGGCTTGTGGTATATAGCGATGCATCCCATAATGGTTTGGGGTGTGTACTGATGTAACATGGATGGATTATAGCATATGTATCTCGATAACGGAGACCCACGAGCAGAATTATCCAACCCATGACCTGGAATTAGCAGCAGTGGTCTTTGCACTAAAAATCTGGAGGCATTACTTATGTGAAGTACACTGTGGGATCTTCGTCGACCACCAAAGTCTCGAGTACCTATTCTCTGAGAGGGACATAAACTTAAGATAAATAAGGTAGCTGGAGTTTTTCAAGGGTTATGACGTACATTTCCAATATCACCCTGTGAAAGTGAATGTAGTGGCTAATGCCTTAAGCCATAAACTTTACCCTACCCTCAACCACCTACTCTTTATACCAATGGAGTTGTGTGAAGAGTTTAAAAGGTTGGAAACCAACGTTGCTATAAGAAAGGGAAAATCTTTGTTGTGTGCAATAAAAGTGTGACCTACACTCACTTAGGGGATTCAACCTCCCAAGAAATCAACCTGCAACTAATGAGAATAAAGAAGAAGGTGCTAGAAGGAAAAGTACCAAGGTTTGTGATCCATGAGGATGGGACTTCAAGATTCCATAACTGAGTGTGTATCCCTACAGTGGATGCACGTAACGAAAAGATTCTAGATGAGGTTCCCAATACTCTACATTCGGTGTATCCTGGTGGGACTAAACTATAGAAAGACCTCAAGTAAACCTTCTAGTGAAGCAACACGAAGCAGGAACTAGAGGATTATGTGTCTAAGTGTCTTACATGCCAATGGATGAAAGTAGAGTAATAGTACCCTGCAGGACTCTAGCAACCCTTAGAGGTCTCAAAGTGGAAATAGGAGTGTATTTCTTTGGATGTTGTGATAAGGCTACTGAAAACAAGGACTAAGAATAGTGCTGTCTGGGTGATAGTTGATGGGTTAACCAAGTCTGCACACTTCATAGTAATGCCAACTGTACGGGTGTTATAGTTTAGTAAAGATACTATTCCCACGGAGACCAATCATAATTTATTGAGTTTTGTCCTATAAAAGTGCTAAGAAGCAAACTTCAATAGAAAGTTTGAACGACACTACAGCTTAAATGGAAAATTCGGTCAATTTTAAACATCTAGAGATTTGCTTTACCTTATAAAGATGTAGATCAATGAAATATGTCATGTGCTTTATCTATAATGGGGGATTGAAAGAGGTGCAATCGCATTTAAAATTCAATCTTCTTTCAAAATAAACTGAATTGCCTAAACTAACCAATTGTCATTCTTTCAAATGTCCTTGTTTTGTCTAAGTTACGGATTTTTGATGGCTAAAGGTCCTCTTAACAAGCGAATCTCTCTCAAGTGTTGCTAAGTCAAGTCCTATCTTGTCGATCAAATAATAAGTTTCACCCTTTAGTCCTTCACTTAACTATTTCAAAATAGCAAATGAATTTGGCCAAAACTTAATCACAACAATTGTGCACACAAGATAGAATTCAACCAATCCTAATTAAGAATAAGTATAACTAAATAAATATGAGAGTTTCCAATATTAGTACTTGGGTAACAATCCCTCGATTGCGAGAACTACTCATACATGTTTAAATTAACAATAACTAGACAGAGTTTGACGGAAGAAAACTTAGCACATTTAGAGATCCTCCAAGGGTTTTCCAACATTATAAGGGCTCCAAAATGGTAAGCACTTCTTCAACACTTACATTCAAAACTATTAGAAATCCAAACTAAACTTAGAGAAATGGAAAAACTAGAGAGTAAGAGTTCTCATTTTCGTTGTATCTCTCTTCATTTGCTGCGAAAAAGCCCTATTTAAAGAACGACTCGATCAACCTCAGCCACAGATGAAGGAAAACAAACAGGCCTATAGTTATGGCCTCACCACGAATCACAGCCTTCACTACGGACCACAGCCTTCACCACAGACAATCCATGGTGAGCTCTATCTCGATACTGTTCTTTTCCATAGGCATAGTGACTTGGGGGTGTCCGTGGGGAGTCAAGCTACACCCATTTATAGCCAAATTTGGGGTAAAATGGTCAAAAAACTTGTAAAACACAGAAAAAAAGCCACACGTGACTGTAAAACCAAAAAAGGAGTGTGTAATATAGCATAAAACACATAATTCTCACCAACTATAACATAAAATAACCTCAAAATAGAGTACACTTTAGGACATATCAAACTCCCCATTATATCATTGCTTGTCCCCAAGTGAATATGAAACTTAGGCTAAAAATGAATAACTTCCTCAGGAAGACATCAGTAACAACATCAATAACCAAATCAACCCAAGAAGTTTAGGGCAAAAGTAATGAAAGACTTTTACAAACAGATAGGAGAAGGAAAGTTTCGAAAGAGTAAGAATCATCACATCAAAATATTAAATCAATCACTCAAATCAACTTAAATAATCATATCAGCATATTACAATAAAGAGAGCTTCTTAGAACCAATAGAACCTTACTTTAGAGATGAGGCACTCATCACTCATGTGTTTAAAAAAAAAAATGTTGTTCTCTCAAATCTCATTCCATAGAACCAAATCAACCACAAGCTTGGTAAGACTCTCTAATTTGCCACCGCTACAATGCAAAACATATAAGGCAATCATGAGGACTTTTAAGGGTTGTAATAGGGCAAATGGTAAAGGTAAGCAAGGAATAAACATTTGGGATTTGTGGAGCTAAAAGCCAAAGACTAGGAGCATAAACCATCATCTCCCAATGAAAACATATTCATCAAAATATCAACAATATCGACAAGTGATATCACAAAAAAAGGGCCTAAAAATATAAAACCAATGCCAAATCCTTTTATTGCATCAATTTTTTCTCTTTTTTGTTTTTCTTATTTTCCTTTTGCTTCTTTTTTTTCCCCTAACATATACATTTTTTTACACACCTTTGGTGTGCTTTTTTTCCATTCTTTTTCAAAGAGGAGGATAGTGGCACAGAAAACTATGCACTTTTCACACTTTTCTTGCAACTCACTAAACATAACCCAATTAACTTTGAAGGGAAAAATAGAAAATGAATCAATCATCACATCCAACCAAATCATCACATCCAACCAAATCATAATATCCATAAAAGGTTATTACCCACAAACTACTCTTAATCAATTATGAAAGCTCTATAGTCTTAGCTAAAAGGGTAAGACGTATGTATGTCGCT
>NCQT01152975.1:0-14391 GCA_002740465.1 Stenocereus thurberi | reverse complement strand
AAAATTTTTTTAATAAATAAATAAATGAATAAAATTCGAATTGTAAAGTGAGAGCCCAAATGATTTTTTTTTCTGCTGGAGGATCAAATGAAATAAATAATGTTGAGAAAAAAAAATATTAACATGAGCTAATTAAATAAATAAACATAATTTTGGGTGGGCTTTTACAATCTTCCCCCCTTAAAGAGTTTAATCCTCAAAACTTATGAGTTTTACCATGTCATGCAAGATTACCTCAAATAAATGTGCTTACTTGGCTCTCATTTCTTCGTCAGTCTCTCAAGTGGCTTTTTGGGAGGTATGGTTTGTCCAAAGCACCTCGACTAAAGGTATCTGTTTGTTGCGCAAGTGCTTAATCCTGCAATCTAGTGTTTGGATTGGTTGCTCTTCACATACTAAATCCGCAGTGATTTCAATAGGTTCAGATACAATAGTGTGGTTTGGATCTGGGATATACTTTCTGAACTGAGAGATGTGAAACACGATATGCACGTGTTCAAGTTCCACTAGCAGATCCAGGTGATAAGCTATGGGATTTAACTATTCGATGATTTTATGTGGTCCAATATATCTTGGACTCAATTTTCCTCATACTCGAAACTTCTTGATACCCTTAGTTGGCGAAACTTTTAGAAAAACTTTGTCGCCCACTCGAAACTCCAAAGGCCTCCTTATCTTGTCCGTATAACTCTTTTGTCGACTCTAGACAGCCCTAATATGCTCTCAAATTCTTCTTATTGTTTCAACGGTTTCTTGGATCATTTCAGGGCCTATAATCAATGCCTTATTCAAGTCACTCCAACATAGTGGGGTTCTACACTTCCTCCCGTATAAAGCCTCAAACGGGGCCATCTTGATGGTCGATCAGTAGCTGTTGTTATAAGAAAACTCCACCAGCGATAAATTGTCTTTCCATTTTCCTTGGAACTCCAATGCACAAGCTTTTAGCAAGCCCTCTAGAATTGGATTCAATCTTTCAGTTTGCCCATCTATCTCGGGGTGATAAGAGCTATAAAATTTCAATTTGGTCCTAAAATCTTTTTGGAGTGCCTGCCAAAAACGGGCTTCAAATCTTTAATCCCTATCTGATACTATGTCTGAGGGAATCCTGTGCAGGCAGACTATCTCTTTAACATATAGTTGCGCTAGTTTTTTAGCTTCCCAAGTAACCCTAATTGGAAGAAAATGGGCCGACTTGGTAAGTCGATCAACTATGACCCAAATAGCATTTTTTTTTCAAGGCAGAAAGGGGTAAACCCATAACAAAGTCCACTAAGACTAAATCCCACTTCCAAGTGAGAATTTCATAGGGTCGTAGTTCACCCATGGGATGCTGATGCTCTGCTTTAACCTTCTGGTAGCTTAGGCACTTATCTACATATTCTGCAGCCTCCTTCATATTATTCCACAAGATGTATTACCTTAAGTCTCTGTACATCTTGGTGCCTCCCGGATGCACCGACAGTGAGTATTGTGAGCCTCCTCCAGCATCTATTTCCTCAATTCCTCATTTTTGGGTAGGTATAGGTGATTTTCGAATTACAGGGTCCCATCCTCATGTACTACAAATCTAGGAGACTTCCCTTTCTCTAAACTTTGCTTTATTCTTTAGAGTTCAGGATCACTTTCCTAGTTCACCCGAATTTCCTCCACTGTAGAAGGCTATAAGGTAAGTGTTGATAATTGAACATTTGCTTCCCCATGGGACACTAGTTGAATTCCTATGGCCTCAAGCTCTCTCAAGAGATTCAACTAAGTAATTACCATAGTGCTTAAGCCATGTTATGCTTTCCTACTCTCGGCATCTGCTACAACATTTGCTTTTCCTAGATGATATTGAATCTATAAATCATAGTCTTTAAGCAACTCATGCCAACACTGTTATCTCAAATTGAGCTCCTTCTGGGTGAAGATATACTTCTAACTTTAAGGGACAATATAGATTTTGCATGCTACCCCATATAAGTAATGTCTCCAAATTTTCAATGCAAAGACCATGGCTGCTAACTCTAAGACATAGGTAGGGTAATTTTTCTCATAACGCTTGAGCTATCGAGAGGCACAAGCTACTACTTTGTCTTCCTATATTAATACACACCCAACCCGTTTTTTGAAGCATCACTATAGATGGTATACTCCTTACTTTCCACTGGTAGCCTTAGGATTGGGGCAATAGTTAATCGCTGCCTTAACTCCTGAAAGGCTCTTTCACACTTATCTGTCCACTCAAATTTATTCACTTTCTTCAACAGATTTGTTAGGGGTGAAGCTATTTTCAAAAAGTCCTTAATGAACCTTCGATAATAGCTCGCTAAACCCAGAAAACTTCTAATCTCAGTGATGTTGGTAGGCCTTGACTATTCTGTGATTTCCTTTTGTTTGGGGAGTCAAGTTTGATTCCATCGTTTGAAACTACATGTCCTAAGAATACCACTTCATCCAACCAAAATTCACACTTTTTTAATTTAGCATAAAATTGATGCCCCCTCAAGGTTTGTAGCACCATCCTTAAATGATCATCATGTTTCTCTCTGTTTCTTAGAATAGATAATGATGTTATCTATGAACACCACTACAATGTTGTCTGGATAGGGTCTGAAGTCCCTATTCATAAGATCCATGAAAGCTGCGGGGGCATTGGTGAGGCCAAACGGCATCACTTTACTCATAGTAACCATACGAAGTCTTAAACGTAGTGTTGGGGATGTTTTCAGGTTTAGTCCTAAGTTAATGGTGCCCTGACCAGAAATCAATCTTATAGAAGACTCTTGGTCCTTGCAATTGATCAAACAAGTCATCTATTCATAGCATAGGATATTTGTTTTTGATGGTGATCTTATTCAACTCCCTATAGTCAATACATAGCCTTAAGGTTCAATCCTTTTTCTTTACAAACAACATCGGGGCATCCCATGGGGACATACTTGGCCTGATAAATCCCTTTTGTAATAGCTCATCGAACCAAATCTTCAATTCATTAAGCTCAATTAGGGCCATATGATATAGGACTTTGGAGACAGGTTGGGCACCTGGGATTAATTCAATTCCAAATGAATTTCCCTTTGTAGGGGTAGTCCTAGTAACTCTTTAGGAAAAACATTTTCAAATTCACAAACTATAGGAATATTTTCTACTTTTTGTTTTTTTTTGTTTTGTTTGGGTGTCGAGAGCATAACACTAATATCCAATACACCCCTGACATAAAAGCTTACTTGCTTTCATAGCAGAGATCAAGGGACAAGGTTTTTCCTCTCTCTACCCATAGAAACATACTTCTCTCCCTTTTTCATCTTTCAAAATAACCTTAGGATCTTCACAGACAATCTTAGCTCCATAAGTATGCAACCAATTCATTCCCAAAATGATATCAAAATCAAATAAATTAAATTGAATCAAATCCACAGGGAAGGTGGTTCCACCAATGTTAATAGGAAAAAGTGTATACGAGATGGGACACTCAATCATAGAATCATTGGGTAGCTTGATCCTATAACTGGTTTCCGTTCTCCTAAGCTCCAGGTTCAATTGCATGGCAGATAAGGTGGATATAAATGAATGAGTAGCACCCGAATCAAATAATGTACAAAATGGCTTTGAATTTAAAACGGGAGTTCTAGTGGCTACGGTACCAGAGGCAGCAGCTTCCCTCTTGATTGTTACATATGCCCATCCTAGTGCTACAGGCCTTGGTGGTAGGCCACTTGGCGAGGTGGGGCTAAGGGTTTTACTATTACCTTTGCCTATAGCCTTCAACCTTCGAGGGCATGCAGCAATAAGGTGTTCAGGGTTTCCACACCACATACACTTGTTAGTTCCTACTTGGCATTCAGGCGTGGTGTGATTTGTTCTTCGGTATTTCCCATAGGGCTCTGCTGAGCCTGTAGGATGACTTTTGAGAGGAGCGGGAAAAGGTTTCTTCTAATTCGCACTCCCACTCGGAGTTCCTCGATCAATGCCCTTTCTCTTTTGGTTAATCAGGTTCAGGGCCCTCAACTCTATCTTCACTCAATCCACTTCAGCGGCTCACTCATATAACTCTTGGCAAGTCAAGATTAGTTACCCAGCCAACTGATTTCGAATGTAGAAGGCCAAACCCTCCTTAAACCTCCTCATCTTTAACCTTTTAGATGACACAAATTTGGGAACAAACCTGGGTCATTCGGTGAACTTATTGGTATACTGCATCATAGTCATATTACCACTCATCTTCAGCTCCATAAACTCTTTCTCCTTTTGTCTTTAGACCATAACTGGGTAAATTCTTGGCCTCAATTCACCCAGAAATTTACTCTAGGTGAATTCAGGCCCTACGAACTTATGCTTAACAGTGTTCCATCAAATATTAGCTTCACCTGTGAAATAATATGTCCCAATGTTTACTTTCTTTTTTTCTTATACCTCTACCACTAAAAATTTTTTGCATTCCCCTTACTCATTCCTTCAATACTACTGGATTATAATTTCCATCATACACTTTAGGGTTGCATGGTGCTACCTTATCTATTAATTTATCATCTTTAGGAGGGGTTTAATAGGTACTTAGGGAATCCACTTCATCAATTCAACTACTAAGGCCGGCCATTAGTTTGGGTCCCCAATGTTATTAGCTAACCCATAGGGAATTGGTGGCATTTGGCCAAAATTTGGTGGCACATGATGTGCGGCCTTTTCACCTGATCCCTGGCCATGATCCGAGATTTCCTATGTATGAACCTCTGTATTGTTTTACACTAATTCAGACATTCTGATCATATATTAAACGAAACAATTCAATCAATGGAATACCCAAACATGTAAGATAAGCAAGCCCAATAAATACATTTAATAGAACTCAAACATCATTGAAAACAAACCCAAAGCTTCATTATATCATTTTATAACTGCTTATTTATATACATAGCTGCCTGTTTATATACATGATTAATAAAAACATAATACATCTAACCGACTATGCAAAATCAGTTTTGACTCCTACCCCAACCCTAAACACTAACTAGCCTCAAGACATTAGATCCGTAATATGACTAAAAAAGAAACAGACCATGTCGTCACGATCGGAAGGATTGGACTAACTATATAAAATGTCATATGCTACGTAAAATACAACTATCCAATCTGACCCTACATATATATATGCAGGGCTTAAAATATAATCTACTCTGGTGAACACCTAAAACAACCTAATGATCCCTAGATGGATCGTAATCTGGGTCAGCCTCATCCTCCAGCTCCTTACCTGAGTCGAAGCTGCTGCCCAATACTCCTACCTCTACCTCATCAGCCTCCTGCTCAACTGGCTGCTCCAGCACTACCTCATCGATCTCTTGATCTAGCTGTTACTCCACCACTGCCTCATCAATGTCCTGATCTACCTCGGGATCATCCTTCACCTCTAGATGGCCCTCGAAACCTTCCATGGCCTCGTCCTCAGAACAAAGTACTACAACCTCTGGTGTATCAGGGAGATCCACCACCACATGAGCCTCGTCAGGACTGTCGGACATCAATAGGGTGCCTGGTGCAAGTGGAGTGGGTGGTTCCTCTACTGGTGCTGGAGATGCAGGCGGGGCGTATGCTTAATGTAAGGGAACGACGTGCTGAAAGGTCTTCATAGTAATCCCCCTCTGCTCGAACTCCTCCCTTGATATCAACTCCGACGTGATGGTTGCCCATGCCCCCGGACCTGAAACCTACGCCCGTCCCAACCTGGGTTCCCCATCATCATGAAATGATGTTAGCAGAACCTGACTCTGATACCAAATCTATAATGCCCTAAATGCGCATACTTCATAGTTTGCGTTCTCTTTATTAGTGTCACCAATTAGAAGCAATATCCTAAATTATCGAGGCATTACCGGCATCCAAAAAGGACAAGGCTTTGCTTGCAAACAATTAGTTTAGCAACGCTAATCAATGTCTACCATCAGAGGCATTCATACAATCACAGCCCATCAAAACCATATATATATATATATATATATATATATATATATATATATATATATATATATATATAGTTCTAACATCAAAACTATGCAACTATCTCAAGGATTACACCTAAAATATAGAACTTTGGTAGAGTACATCATTTCAACACCAAAATACATCACAATATAGTGGTAAAAGTATCTGAACACTAGTGCAGCACCATTCCATTCAGACTTCCTTGCTCACTTATCGCCTTCAGTTGTCCTGCCTGGCTGAGGGCGATTCACTAAATATTTTTCTAAAACAAAACATGAAAACATTTAGCACTATGCGCCAAAGCTCAGTACATACATCACTATATGGTTAAATGATCATTCAAAAGCTGATTGGGCGTACATTGGAATTGATTTTAATTTAAAATAGGCAATGATATGACCATAAAACTGCATTGCTAATTATTATTTGATAGTGAACCCCTGGTAACTATTACAATATGTGGATAGGTGTACACCTGCCAAGTCGATCATACGACCTGACGTAAAGCCAGTGGGTAGCTAAAGGGTAATACCCTGTAACTGTTACCTGATGGGGTCACTTATTATGTGATAAATCATGGCATAAATGGATTCATTGATGTAGTTACCAAAACATTACAATTTTGATAAATACGTGCTGATTTCTAAAGATACAAACAATAAACGCACCTGGTACCTTTAATGAAATTCACTGAAATGGGATTATGCACAAAACAGAAGGAGAGGATAGATTAGGTCCTGATTTTGTACAAAAATATTGTTGTAGGAACATATAGTCAGCAAATATATTTTTTTCGTAGCAAATATTTTAGTAAAGGAAAAGTAAGAGCATAACCAGGGCTTAGAAAGAATGACCCGTAACTTAGTCTTTCGATCTCCGATTGAGACCTAAAACCACATATTAAAAGCTTAAGAAGTCCTAAAAAACTTTCATTTAGAATACCAAGCATGATTCCCATAATACGGTTCCCAAAATGGCGCTAGAACACAAGTATGTTAGTTTTGGTCTAACCTGCGGAGTTTTGGTAAAACAGCCATAACATTTTCCATAGGACTCAAATTAAGGCGATTCAAAAGGAATTTGAAAGCTAACACAGTGACCTATCTACTCACCAAAAATCATAATTTTTAATGGGCTGATCATTACTGGTGGAATCACAAAGCTTGCCTTACTTTCTGCCAGTTTTTAGCCCTCACTATTATGGCTTTCTCCTCTCCTTTCACACCAATCTTTATCTGAAATCATTTCTTAAAAGCATGTAAACAACCTTTGATCCATCCGAATATATCTCAATCTAATACACACACATACCATGTTAAATGCTAAATTAATCCAAACCATGCATTACTTGCCAAAACCCTAGCTTGTGTCCAACATAAAACATCTACATCTCATTCCAAGATCATCAAACACGCCAGCACCATCGTTATCATTAGGCTTAAGGATTACCACATCAAAGATAAAACAATCAAAATCCAATACTTTAACTTAAGCTTACATGATTATGAATACCCTCACAAACCCTAACATGCTCCACACTTTTCCCTAATATAACATCAAAATAAATCTTATTTCATATGAAAACATTATGATCAACGATCAAAAACATCAAAACAAAAATCAAAATTAAGATAAAAATCAAAAGCAACACGAACAAGGTTAGGGTTTGCTCACTTTACTTGAAGAAAAGTAGGTGAAAGTGATGTTTGATACTTGATGGGCATGTGGGGATCACTGGTGGATGCCTTGGTGGCCAGAGGGTGGCTAAGTGGTGGCTAGAAGAGCAGCAAATAGTAGTAAGGGGGAAGGGGTAGCCGTGAGCTAGGGAAGAGAGAAGAAGAGAGGATGTGTGTGTGTGTGATCTTTTACTTGGCTGGGATTGATGGAGAACTTTACTTAGCCGGTTTTTATCCTTCAAAAATAGCTTTTATCTAACCATGGTTAGGCTTTAACCATGGTTATTTTGTTAGGTTAAAGGATAAATTGGTTGGCTTCAATTTGGGCAAAAATAAATTGCGTTCGGTAATAAATGCTCTACAACGATAATGTTTTTCTGTAATTCGAATTTAAATCTTGGTGATGATACGGAAAAATAAATTAAATTACTTAGATTATAATTATTAGGGCCTACTATCAATTCTTCTGAAATTTTCTTTAATAAAAAATAAATAAATAAAATTCGAATTATAAAGTGAGAGCCCAAATGATTTTTTTTTCCGCTGGGGGGATCAAATGAAATAAATAGTTTTAAGGAACAAAATCATTAACATGAGCTAATTAAATGATAAACATGATTTAAGGTCGGGCTATTACAATATTCAATCCCAAGATCAAAATCAAAATTGACTCCTTCCATAGGAGGCAAAGAAAGAACTACTTAGACAGACCTATAATAATCACTCATGGAAGACTAATTAGAAGCATAGGTCTTAACCTCGGGTATGCTAGGTGACATAGGAGCACAAACTCCACCTTAACATAACCCTAGTTAGGATCCTCAGTCAAAATCTAATCAGAATCAAAAGGGTCAAGATAACTCCAATCATCCTCCATCTCAATTTCAGGAGAAAGGGGAAGTACATCAAATAGGAAAGAATTACAGGAAACAATTCTCTCATCTATAAAACTAAACATAGCATAACACCCCCTACTTCAAATGTTATACCCCCTTTACGTCAATAGTACAGCCTGAAGTAGCTAAAAAAGGGTCTCCCAAGAATAATTTGGGCATCTTCAATCTCAGTCATATCAGTAATAATAAAATCTTCTAGTACCTAAAAATCTCCTATTTTTACAGGCACATTCTCCAATGTACCCAAAGGCCATGTTTCACAACCATCTGCTAATTGGAGTGAAAAGGATGCTAGTTGCAATGGTCCCAAATAAAGCTTATGGAACATAAAGTCGGGTATCAAATTGACATTTGCACCAAGGTCATGTGATGCTCTTTTAATCTTCGCTTTTCCTATGACACAGAGGATAGAAAAGTAACCTGGGTCAGGAAGCTTAGGGGGAAAGACCTAGGAATCTCAAAGCTGTCAATTTCTCTAAAAGTTATGGGCTCACCCTCATCATTTTCTGTAAAGGCTAGGAATTGCTATAAGAAAGGGCAAATCTTTATTGTGTGCAATGAAAATGCGACCTACACTCACTGAGGAGATTTGACCTGCCCAAGAAATCAACCTACAGCTAGTGAGGATAAAAATGGAGGTCCTAGAAGGCAAAGCACTAGGGTTTGTTATCCATGAGGATGGGACTTTAAGGTTCCATAACCGAGTGTGTATCCCTGCATTGGATGCACGTAATGTAAAGATTCTAGAGAAGGGCCAAATACTCCACATTTGGGGTGTCCTGGTGGGACTAAACTATAAAAGGACCTCAAGCAAACATTTTGGTGGAGCAACACGAAGTAGGAAGTAGAGGATTATGTGTCTAAGTGCCTCACACGCCGATGGATAAAAGCAGAGTAAGAATGCCCTATATGACTTTTGCAACCCTTAGATGTCCCGAAGTGGAAATGGGGCTCTATTTTCATAGATTTTGTGATCAGGCTACCAAAAACAAGGAGTAAGAACAATGCCATCTGGGTTATAGTTGATGGGTTAACCAAGTCTACACACTTCATAGCGATGGCAAACAGCGGGACTTCGGATCAACTCGCCCGCTCCTGCCAGAATGGAATTGTTCGCTTACATGGGGTACTGACCTATGCTGGCAAGCACACAGGTGTTGTAGTTTAGTAAAGATATCGTTCCCATAGAGACCATTTTTAACCTATTGATTTTTGTCCGATAAAATGCTAAGCAAGCGAATTTCAGTAGAGATTTTAAACAACACTACAACCTAATTGAAAAATTCAATCAATTTGAGACATCTAGAGATTTGTTTTACCTTGTAAAGATGTAGATAAATGAAATATATCATATACTTCATCTATAATAGGAAATTGAAAGGAGTCCAATCGCATTTAGAATTCAATCTTCTTTCGAAATAAATTAAATTGTCTAAACTAACCAATTATCATTTTTAAAAGTGTCCTTGTTTAGTCTAAGTTATGGATTTTTGATGGCCAAAGGTCCTCTTAACAAGTGAATCTCTCTCAAGTATTGCTAAGTCAAGTCTTATCTTATCGATCAAATGGTACAAGTTTCACCTTTCAATCCTTCAGTTAACTATTTGGAATTAGTAAGTGAATTTAGCCAAAATTCAATCACAAAAATTTCCCACATAAGATTGAATTCAACCAATCCTAATTAAGAACAATTACAACTAAATAAAGATAAGAGATTCCAACATTAATACTATGGTAACAATCCCCAAATTGAGAAAACTATTCACACATGTTTAAATTAACAACAACTAGACAGAGTTTGAGGGAAGAAAACTTAGCCCATCTAGAGATCCTCAATGGTTTCCTTACATTGCAAGGGCTCCAAAACAGTAATCACTTCTTCAACACTTACACTCAAAACTACTAGAAATTTGAACTAAACATAGAGAAATGGAAAAACTGGAGAGTAAAAGTCATCTTTTCTGTTGTGTCCCTCTTCATTTGCTGCGAAATAGCCCCATTTAAAGAACAATTCGATCAACCTCGGCCACACGATGAAGAAAAATGAACAGGCTTATAGTTATAGCGTCACCACGGACCACAGCCTTCACCATAGACAGTCCGTGGTGAGCTCTGTCTCGATACTCTTCTTTTCTGTAATATCCCAACCCTTAAAATCGTTATTCAATTTGTTTAGTCGTTTTCTGAATTTAGTTGGGATGCTGATCTTATGACCTTTCCACCCGAGCTTAGACTAGACAATAATGCATTCGGGACTAGGAACCTACCTGTTGTACCAATTAAACAAAAAAAAGAAAAAAAAGAAAAAGTAAAAGGGGGGGCGAATTTCAGGCAGAGAAGACCCGAACCCCTGACCCTCTCTTCTCCTCTTCTTCTTCTCCTCTCACATGCGACCACCGCCTGTCTTCTTCATCCTCCGCCACACACGTCACCATCAGAGCAAGAGAGGGACCACGATGGCCCCTGAACACGGCCCAACAAACCACCGCCAACTCCTCCACTCTTCTTCTCCCATTTCTGGTTGCGAACCAAATTCAAGCAAGCCAACCACGTTTGTGGTCGGCTCTAGACGGCACCCACATGGCAAAAACTAGGCAAACGCTTCGAAACTGACCTCTTCTATAAATTGAGGGACCAATTTCGCTTCAAACTACACGTAGAAGGGCTTGATTTTGAGAGCTAGGGCTCAATTTTCTGAAGCACATAGGCTACGGTTTCGATTTAGCAGCATGGGTGTGCGCTTGGACATGCAATTGTTGCTACTAAGGTTGAATTTAGGCTGATTCAAGTAAGTGTTTCTCTTCTCCTAAACTATTACTACATTCAAAAATGTCTAAGCCCAGATTGATGTTGCTTGTTAATTTGAGATTAGCTAGGCTTACTAGAAATGTGAAGGGAGGATTGTGCATGTTCTGTTTGGCTAAATTCATACTCAAATTATACATGGATATGCTGCACGGTTATGCCATATACACGTATACGCTGTATTCCACTTTTACATGCTCTGTTCGAATTGGATTTAACCCAGATTCTATATGTTTAAAGCTGTTAGAATGCTATCCAGAATTTCGTTGAGTTTTTATGCCAATCGTGCATGCTTAGAACAACTAAATTTGAGATTAGATCATGCATGTTTAAGCTATCCTAGGAGTGCCTAGAGTTAGACTCATTTTAGGCTTAAAATGATGCTTGAAATGAAACCAAATCATCATCTTAGTCGGACAGATAGTGGACTTGCTATTTGATAAATTGTGATTTTATGATTAGCAATTTGAGCGACATATGAGTAAATGATGCCCTAAACTAATGTACACTGAATTAGTTAATTCCTGATCAACGTTAACCTTAGAGACGACCTAAATAAGCTCTGAGTTGATACTCGTTAAGCTAGTTCGCTCATGTTGAAAGGTGACCCTTAAAAATAACCTAAGTACACTTTGATTCTTCGCCTAATAAGTTAGTTTAATTATGTCTAAAGGTATGTTTCGAAAAAAACTTATACGTGCTCTAAGTCGATGTATGCTGAATTAGTCATTTCATGTTCGAAGATGTTCTCGAAACCACCTGAGAGTGCCTTCATATGATGCATGTAAAGTTAGCTAATCTATGCTTAAAAGTGGCCTTGCAATGACCTAAGCGTGCATTTAATCAAGGCTTGTTAAGTTAGTGAAATTATGCTTGAAAACGACATGAACATGACATGTTTACCTTCTTTTGTGAAATATGAATGCAAAAAAGGTTCATACCTTGATTAGTTTAATTTGTTTGTTAAGCGTTATTTCAAGTTAAGGTAATATAGATGTATATGTATATGTGGTTATTTCAAGTTAAGGTAATATAGATGTATATGTATATGTGGTTATATATGATTGCGGTAGCGCACTATCGGATGGTGCTGCTTGCTTGATAAGTACATAAGCCCTATCACCCATTTCTTTATAGGCTTTCATGATAATATGCTATTGTTATAGAATTAAAAACTGAGATGATAGTTGGATGATTTGAGGTTGAACTAATGAGAGTTCGAGGTACTTTGTGGTCGGTGCTGTGTGAGGAGGGATCTTGGGTTGTGATTGACCGCAATCGTGTGGATTGGAAGGCCATGTGTGGCTTATTCTGCTGAATTGATTATGAAGTATTTGAATATGTTACATGCAAACCCCATTCCCTTTATATCATTAAGTTTCATATTACGAGTGAGGGTGAGTTCAAAAAAGAGAGTTTTCATGGTTCTAACTAATAGCAACCATAATGATTAGCAATCGATGGCTATTTTAACTATACAAATACTATTTTGGGAGTGAACCTACTGGAACAGGCTAATCCCTAAGGAGTTTAAATTAAAAGATAGGGCATTGTACGAAAAAGGATTTCGCTGTGAGAGGCAGCAAACCCATTAGCCGTTATGGCCATATGCTTTACATTGGCTAAGATAATATGCTTTGGACTAGATGATATGAATGATGCTAGCCTAGGGAATAAGTCCCGGAAATAAGAAACCCTAGAAGACCCTGACGAGGGTAATGGTCCAATATGTTATATGTAGCCATCCCAAGAGTAAGAGCTTAAGCGTGAGCGTTAGGTCTCACTATTGGGTTGACAATAGATCTCACCCAACCAGCACCCTGTAATGATCTTATACCAGAAGTATTTTCCTAATAAGCAAAGAAAAGTAGTTGGTAATCACCATTTTAAGTATTTCAGGAAAAAGAAAGATTTAGGGGCCATTAAGAAGTCAGATTGAATGAAATGTGAAAAGCTTATAAGGGTCATTATATGCCCAATACGAATGAAATTTCTTTTAAAGAATGTGAAGCTCAAGAGGTTATGAAAAGTGTTTTTAAAGAAAGAAAGAAAAATTTCTATAAATGCCTGATGAAATAGATTCTTAAGCACAGTTGAATGCGACTTCAAGGAATGTGTGGCCTTATTCTTATAATACATCGAGGATGTATGTTTTAAAAGTGCATGATTTGAGTAAGAAACCTCATAGCATGTTTGTTGTTCCTTGAATTTAAGAATCTCTCATAAGTGAATATTTAGCTAAGGAATGACTTATGAGTTGTGTCACATAGCTTAGTGTGATAATAGTATTATATAAATGCTTGATGCGTGACTATTATAGGTAATATTGCCTGTAAATGATTTTGTTTTAAGGAGTGAAGGAACACTCACTGAGCACGTGGTGGCTCACACCATTTCCTTTCTCTTTTTTTTTTCCAGGTGATGATTGAAAGATCGTGTATGCTACCTGACTTAGGATTGCCAGTCATTACCTGGAAGTATCTTTTGTGAAGCTGGATTTTGTGAAGCTGCCTGTTTTCTTACTTTGGTTAAAGAAATATACAAAGCAAGCACATAGTTGGCTTTGGGCCGTGTAAGACCCGCCTTCGTCATTTTTATGTTACAGTTGCCTGTGTTACCTTTTTACATTATAAAATCGTATTTTTAGTAACGATATGAGTTAAATGATTTTCGATGTGCTTTTGGGTGCTATAATTTTAATAAAAAGGGATTATTATTGTTATTATTGATTTCAAAGTTAATTTATGCTATTTGCGCCTTTAAATTACATCGATAGCTTGATTTAGTCATTATTCGATTTATTTAGTAGTTTCCTGAATTCAACCTTAGAATTAGTTTCGTCGTTTATCTAATCAAACCTTTATATTTTTGGGAACGAATAGTCGACACAAGGTCGCTTAACGATCGGGTTAGAATATGAGGTTGCAAGGTTGGATTAGCGGTTTTAGTTGAATGAGTTATTAAATCAAGAAACAAAAAAAAGGGAAAAAGGATCGAAGGGGGGGCTGAAGCCCCTTGCTTCTGCTTCGTCCAAGTCCCCAAAACCCCCC
>NCQT01152776.1:0-12567 GCA_002740465.1 Stenocereus thurberi | reverse complement strand
CTCCTTCAGCTGGGCCTATGATATTTCCCTTAGCCCAGTGACCCATTCCTAGTTACGCGGAGGTTAAGTGACACGCCTCATCCTCCCCTTTTAATTTTCTCTCTCTTCACTTTGTTCTTTCCCTGATTAAACCCAAAAACCCAAGATCCCCCTTTTCTTGTTGCTGCTTAATCTTCTTCCTCAAGTCACCATAACCCACACCTCCATTCATTTACTGTTTCTCTCTCCATATTCAATCACTCTCATCAATTAACCCATTATCACCTCCAGCCGTTACGGTCATTCCCATCATCATCAAAAATTCAGCAGGTACTACTGGTTGTCTTTAATTTAAGTTTAATAGTATTAATTAAGAGCTTACGATTGCATTTTTGGAACTATAATTGGAGCAACTTTAGCAATAGAGGGACAACATAGAGTATATTAGGTTTATTTTTCAAATTCTCTTCTGTTTTGGTAACTTCCTGTGCTTTGCTGGAGATGACATGGGATAAGAGATCGGGCTTATGTGATGACACGTGCAGATCAACTGACGGGCTCCTCCTCCTAGGCCAAACCTGCAAAAAAAGGTGCCTCTGGGTTGTAGTCTAGGGAACGCCTCTTCGATCATCAAGTCAAATGAGGGTTCAAATGATAGATAAATACAGTAAAGAGAGAGAATGTAGAGTCAATTATCAGAGTACCAATCCCTTTTTTGAGGTGGATAGGTGAGTATTTATATCCCCTATAGTAAGGGGTAAAATGGTAACTCTGTGTTTTGGAGGCCCCCCTAATGGGCTGCTGATCACTGGCTCATGTTTGGGCCTCTGGTTGGGGTCCCAAGGGTCTCGCTTAGGGCACAATATACTCGATTGGACCTGGTTTGTGATTGGGAATGTAGGCCTTCTAGGAAAAACATATTTTCCGGATCATTTAGCCCCTCACATTTTACATGCACGTAGGCCCGTACGGGTAGTCAGGTGAAGTGTTGAGCGTGCTGCATAATGGAAATCTGCTATGGGAAATGGGCTTCCTCTAGTCGGTTACTCGCCCTTCAGGAAGTAACCTAATGCTGATTTTCGAGGCTAGCCGGTGGTACGGGAACCCATCCACTTATAAAAGGGCTTTCCTGGGATCATATTCCACACCTTGTTAGTGGAGTTTTCCTATACCCAACTATCTTTTCTACTAAGATGGGGTTCCCCCGCTCATTGACGATGGACAAAATGGTGCTCTATGTCCTGAACAACTTCGAGTGGTACCGTAGGGAGGTGGAATTCCCCTGGCCTCTCCCGTATAACTGTGAGGACTTATGGTCGGGTTTTGACCTTGAAGTGGCTAAAGGGTATGCCCGAGAGTATGGCCTTTTCGAGACTCCCCAGGTGGTGTTCCTCGCGATGACGCTTTGAAGTTGGGCATACTACGCAGGTGGATGATCGGCGTGATGGAATCTGTGCTTACAGAGTCGCAGTGGAGCACTTTCTAGGCATGGGTACGGCGTAACAGGGATAGAATCTTGGAGGCCTACTACGAGGAGGCGGACAGTGACCAGGATGAGGAGGAAAGCTCGGGGTCTGATAGTGCGTCCTTCTTCCCCAGTGGTGCCGGCGAGGAATAGGGTCCCAGCCTTGTGGCGTTTTCATGATGCGCTTTCCCTTTTGTCCTTCCTCATGTACTCTTTTAATGTTTGTAATAAAATGGTGCCCTTGCCTTTTAAAGTCCTATCTTTATTCTTGTGTCTCTGCACGGTCTCTTGAGGTTTCACGGTTGAAGGACTACAGTCCTTGAGGCCTGGTAGCCCTATCTATGGGGGGAGCGTGCGGCCTTCAGGCCCTTTTGTAAGGTTGTAGGCCCCCCTTTCTGGGGGCTTATTGCTTTCGAGACAGGTACTAGGTATTCACATGCCAGTGTCGTGAACTAAGTGCCACTATAGTTCTAGAGCCATTTTGGGGGCCTGTACTTCTTCCTTCCTCTTGCTTCCTTCTATGAAAGGAGCAGCATGAACTCTCATAAGGAATCACTTGTGCATGCTCCCTAACTCTTTTTAGAGAGAGACTATCATTCTAGAGGGAGAAACTCCACCTTTCTCTTTGACATGGCCTTCCCACCCTTTCGTGATACTGAACAGATGGCTGACCACGTTAGGGAGACCTTTAAATGGCATCTTAGGGGTGCCTCGTGTCCTCCTCAGCTGCTCCCGGTAGATTTCCAGGACTTATGTTCGAGCTTCACCTTGCCTGACACAGAGGAAGTGGCCCGCGACTTCAACAATCTAGAGATCATCCAGGCCACTTTCTACGCGATGATGGTTAACGATGCTGTGGAGTTATCCGTAGTGAGCAGGGACGTAGCTAAGGACTTGAGATCGACCCTCAAGGGTCTATAGTGGACTTTTTTTGAGTCCTGGCTGAGTGTCAACAACCGTGCCCTTCTGGAAGCACAACTTCGTTAGCGGATCCCTCCAGTAGGTAACCTTAGGCCAACGAACGACCAGGAGAAGAGCTCGGGTTCAAATGACCCCTCAACCCCTTCTGGTGATCAGTGGTCATAGGTTTCATTTATCGTTCGTTCCTTTGTCACGCTTTTTCATCCTTGTAAGGCTACTTTGCCACCGTTTGTAGTAATAATAAAATGTTACCTCTCTAGGCGGGGGATTGATTTCTCTATGAAATATGCTCGTCCACAATTAGCTTTATCTTGTGCCTGTAGCATTCTACTTTTGCATCTATCGAGCACCCGATCCCCATTGAGGGTTGGTAGGTTGCCCGTGTCATTTGGGCCATGCTTGTCGCCTAAGCGCCGGCCGCGGGGCATGGGACGAGAGATCAATCGGCCCGCGAATCGTACCTTAGGTTTGCGGGTTCTCCTTTGGAGGCTCTAAAGATTGAGGCAGTTTTGAATTATGCAGGTGCCATGTGGCGTGAGCAGAGTGGTGCCTTGATTTTTCATCTCCTCGAGGGGTGAACTATCCTTTAGTCTTCCTTCCTCCTCCTATAAAGATAGAGCAGACCATCATATAGGATATCAGTCTGATCAGCCTTCTCATGTTTAGTGGAGAGAGGAAGAGTGAGTGTGATAGAGAGTCTAGCTCCCGATTTTACACTATGGTGTTTCCCTACTACCTCAACACCAAGCAAGCAGTTGATTATGTTAGAGCAACTTTCATATGGCACTTAAGGGGATTCGTTCGACCTCCTCAGCAGCTTCTTAAGGACTATCGCATCCTTTGCCTTAATGTCAACCTCGAAAAGGCCGAGGCATCTTTTCGGGACTTTCACGTTCCCGAGCTGACCAGGCTGTCTACTATACCATGGTGCTCAATGATGTCGTGGTGCTAGGAGTCGTGTGTTTGTTCATGGCTGATACTTTGATACCAGTCCTGGAGTGGCTGAACTGGGGTAACAAAGATGGAAGCTCTTCTAAGAGTGCATAGCCAGAGGCTCACTCTCCTAGGGGCCAATCCTAGACTAACGACTGGCCAAAAAGAGAGCTCTTGACTTTTACAAAAGTGTGTTTGTAACTGCCAACAATAGTAATGAGAAATTCGCCATTTCGTACTAACCTGATGTCTCTTTTACTGTTCTTGCATTCTTCCTTTCATGTTATCCTTATATGAACTTTGTCATTAGCCCTTAAGCTGTGCCCAAGGGGCGTCATGTCCTTTTAAAGAGGAGTGGCTACTCAACGCCCATCTTGTGGTTGTGCTTAGGGTCCCTCATCCTTCATTGGGAGCTGACTGCGTAGCGACCAGCTAAGGGATCGGGCTTTAGGACTCCTAGCCCTCATTTGGGCTAAAGGGATGTCGTGACCAGCCGTGGGGCTCGGCTCTAGGGCTCTTAGCCTCTGTTGGGGGCTAAAAGTGTAGTTACCAACCCTGAGGTCGTGCTTAATTACCTTCAGCCCCCATTGGGGCAAAAAGTATAGCGATCGACCCTGAGGCCATGATTGGTAACCCTTAGCCCCTTTTGGGGCTAAAAGTGTATCAATCGGCCTTAAAGCCATCCTGAATGACTTTGGGCCCCCATCGGGGCTAAAGATATAGCGATTGGCCCTTGGGCCGAGTTACGGCACCATTAGCCCCCACTGGGGCTAAAGGGGTAATGACTGGCCCCTAGGCTAAACCGCCGGACCCTTAGCCCCCATTAGGGCTAAAGGTATGATGGTCGGCCCTAAGGTGGAGCTTGAGGGACCTTAGCTTCATTTAGGACTGAAGGGGTAGTGAAAATATTATAGCTGCGAGGGATGGCTCTCAGGTGGTTACATGGCGCATTGGGTGCCACGTGTGAGGGTGACGCCCCCTTGAGCCCCTGGGGAAGAGTGCCTCCCTTCTTCCCTTCCCTTACTTCGCCTATATGAGGGAAATCGTATTCTTTGGGGAGGGTCATTTCATCGCGTTCTCAGAAATCTGTTAGAGAGAGAAGTGAAGTTCTAAAGAGAGAAGCTCTGCCCCTCCCGTAGGTCTCATTCAAACTTACTGTAGTGCCTTCATCTCTTCCCTTTGAATCGTTAGAGGGTTTGCGTTTATCTTCATCCCATCTTCAATACCTCCTTCAATCCTTCATCCTTTTTCCAAGTACGTTTCTCATGCCTTTCTAAAGGGGTCACACCTTGTACTGTGTTTGTATAAGTATGTCTTCATCTTATTCATTGAGTGGGAAAGTCCCTAAGAGGCTGGCCGGACCCCCAACGGAGGGCCACCCCTTCATTTTCCAAGCCTCCTGGCCCTAATTGATGGCCGGGTGGTTGCACACATTCCGAAGAATTAGTTTAGGGAACCCAAGAAAATCCCTTGTGCCATGCCAATATATAAGCCCGACACCCCATCATGGTCTAGCTATGAATACTCTTCTATCCTAAGTATCCTCAGCATTGAATAAGATGTCGTTTACTCATGGTAAATTGACGCGGTGGTTGACCATATGCTTGACTTTTAGGAACGCAGAATGGCCAAGATCAGATTAACTGGTAGGCTGAAGAGTTCTAACGAGCTTCTGGCCGATGGGACTTCTGAAGGTAATCCTCGCTCTTCCTTTGGCTCCCATAGGTCGAGCGTTGAGATTGAGGTTGAGTCTGCCAGTACGAGCTCTTCCTTAGAGGGAGAAACATGTAGCATGGGAAGGGTCATACTGAAGAAGAGAGACCGTGCTCGAGAAGCGCCGGTTCAGGAAGTTGTGGCCGAGGGGATAGTCTTTCCAGCGGGCACCCCACACTCGAACATCCAGGATGAACTGGGTACTCACTTCCCCAACCTAAAAGTCATGGCTTCCCTAAAGAGGCCGGCCCTGGAGGAGACATATCTCCTGCCTGCGGGGTATAAATTCGTGCTCCTAAAAGCAGATGTTGCCGTAAATAAGCCTCCTGCCAAATGCATAACGGTATATCGAGCGGCCCTTTCCTACCGGCCTAAGATTCCCACTCCATCCAATGATCGTAGATATCTTGAATAAGTACGAACTAGCACCTATGCAAATTGTACCCACGTCCTAGCACAACATATTCTCGTTTGTAGCGACGTGTGAGTTGTGCAGGTTAACTTGTGCAGGCTACGTGCTTGCGCAGATCCACTCGGTTCAAAGGGCTCCCAACAAGACAATGGACCTTGGGTGGTATTGTTTCAATAGTAAGAAAGGCTTCATGACGGCAATCGAGAAGAAGTCCAAAGTTAAGAACTGAAAATATGACTTTCTTTTCATTTGCCGCGAAATGGGTTGGGAAGATCTGCCCGATTACAACGAGGGGAAGCCGGTCCGCAATCTGTATAGGGAGCTGACCGATTATGAGAAAAGGATGGCTTGATACTTTCATTTTTATGTCTGAGAAGATGACTGTCCTAGGCCGATTCCTTCTTTTATGGCTCAGGTAGTAGATACCCGAAAAGAGCCCGAGCGAAAACGAACCAAATCAAGTGATAGGGAGCCTATAAATTAGCCTCCTAGGCTGAAATATTTTGCTAACGACTTTTCCTTAGCTACCGCAGACCTACTTATCCTTAAAAAGTTTTCTAAGGGTATTTGATGCCCCTCTTGTACATAGACTTTTCTTTTGGCTCTGACCTGACTCTCTTTTGTCTTATGTAGATCAACCACGGGCGAAGCTGTCACCCCTTGAATCCAGGGATGCCACGGCCGAGCAAATTGCTGCTAAGGCCAAGCGGGTCCGAGAGGAAGAACGGTGCAAACGCATGGAAGCGTAAGGCAAGAAGGTTTTCGCGTTTATCCTTCCGTGTAGCTCTTCTTGAGTAAAATGTACTCACAGACTCTTGTTTTCTACAGGCGCCGACACTAGCTCCTCGCAGTAAGAAACCTATAATGGGGTCCTTGAACCTTCCCCACTTAGGTTCCCGCAAGCAACCACAGACCGAGAGTGGACATGATGCGGCCGCGGCATCTACTCCGACCCCCCTGAGGGCCAAGGCTCCCTCGTCTAAGGACAAAGGAGTAGAGGGGCTCGTGCAGCATCAGTGGTTTGGAGGCCGTTCAGCCTCTAACGAGGGGCGAGGATCATCTGTTGCTGGTGAGTCTGCGGGTGATCGGGGGTCCTCACCACTAGCCGCGAGAGAGCCCTCGGTGCACACCTGGGCCCCAGCCGTAGACTTCCTTCGATGCCTTTACTCAGCGTGCTTTGGTAGAGAAGCTGGGCAACTAGTCCTCACTGGTGCCGGCTGACTCCGCGGAGCCATCCACAGTTGACCAAGAGCAAGTAGCCATGGCCTAGATGAGAGGCTAAACCTACGATATGTATTCTTGTTTGCTACCAAGTTGCCTTAGCTAAACGTATTGGGTGTTTTCCAAGTCTTTGCTCGTGCGCTAAAAATAGCAAAATCGAGGTTGTCCGTTACCACCGTAGAGAAGCGAATGCATGACCTTGAGGCCGAGTGCCAAAGATAGGAGGAAGCGGTGGCAATACAAGCGCTGTTCAGAGAAGTTAAAGAAAGAGAAGGAGGCCTTGGAGGTCGACTAAAAGGACCTAGAGCGCCAGCTAGAGGAGGCGCGCTCCAAAGCAGAAGCTAAGGCTAAGAAGTCGTCTAAGGCCAAGGATCAAGGCTATTACTTGGGGTATGGTCAGAGTTCGGAGTTCTTTCGGGAGCTCTTGCTGACCTTAGCGCCTGACGCCTTCGGCGTAGAGGGCTATTTTGAAGCGAACGTTAAGTATGTGGAGGATCGCCGCCAGGCCCAAGTCGAGGGTCAGGATCTCGAGTTGGTGGAGTTCAATCTGCCTGCCACCATCGAGAGGTGCCTGGACGATGAAGAGACCGTGCCTCTCGATGATGAAGCCTCAAGCCCTGACCACGAAGGTAACAGAGCTGGGGCGGTCGAGGGTAGTGACCATGATGAAGACTGTGATGTTTAGGGCCCCAAGGGTTTTGGTTTTCCTCTTTTATCTTCCTTTCTGGCTATTGGTGCTTGCACTCCTTCTTCAGTCAATGAAAAATTTCTAAGTTGTTCGCACGGCACTTTAAGTTTTGTCACTTATTTCTTTCTTCACTTGCTGTTCCGCTTGCTGCCGTATACTTCTCTTTGCCTGTGCCCCATAGGACTGTAGGCCCTAAGGGAAACGACATGTGAAAAATCCTGAATTATATTTGGAGAATGAAAACAAAACGCAACCGGCCCTGGGACCATGCTTAACGGTCTTTAGCCCCTATTTGGCTAAACGTATAGCGACCGCCGACCTTGAGGCCATTCTTAGTGACCCTTAGCTCCCGCTGAGGCTAAAAGTGTAGCGGCCAGCCTCGTCGCCGTGCTCGTTAACCCTTAGCCCCTATTGGTGCTGCAAGTATAGCAACCGGCCTAGAAGCCATGCTTTTTAACCCTTAGCCCCTGTTGGGGCTAAAAGTATAGCAACCGACCTAGAGGCCATGCTTATTGGCCCTCAGCCCCCATTGGGGCTAAAAGTGTAGTGACCGGCCCTGAGGCCGTGCTATATAGCGACCGGCCTAAAGGCCCAGAGGCTATGCTTATTGACCATTAGCCCCCATTAGTGCTAAAAATATAATGATCGGTCCAGAGGCCATGCTTATTGACCCTTAGGCCCCACTGGGGCTAAAAGTGTAACGACCGAACCTGAGGCCGTGCTCATTGACCCTTAGTCCCCATTGGGGCTAAAAGTATAGCAATTGGTTGGGAGGCCTAAAGGCCATGTTTATTGACCCTTAGCCCTATTGGGGCTAAAATCGTAGCGACCGGCCCTGAGATCATGCTTATTGACCCTTAGTCCCCCATTGGGGCTAAAAGTGTGGCGACGGGCCCTGGGGTCGCGCTTAATGGTCTTTTGGCCTCATTGGGACTTAAAGTGTTTGAAATATAGTGAAATAGAGTAAAACCGGGAGTTTCCACCATGGCTATTGTATTTATAGCATGGAGAACTTAGGTACATAGATGGTGCATTTGCACGAAGGAAAAGTACTGCTGGTAGAATTTTCGCAGATGACTAATATGCCATATCCTTGGGATGGGAGATCCGCTGGGGTCTCTAGGCGATATGTGCCTTGCCGTATCTGGGCAGTGACCTTATACGGGTCTTCTCAATTTGCCATGAGCTTACCGTGTTCTCCTACGCGGGCCACGGCCTCAGTGCGGCGAAGGACGAAGTCTCTGATTTTGATGGGGTGGAGCTTGATAGCGTGGTTATGGAGGCATATGACGCGGAGCTTATAGAGTGCCTCACGGAGGAGGGCATCTCCCCAGACGGAGGGTAGGAGGTCCAACGCTTCTCGATGCGTAGCATCGTTCAGCTCTTCTTAAAATGTGGTAAGGCGGTGGGTATGAAGTGCGACCTCAACGGGAAGAATGGCTTTCAACTCGTACGTTAGCATGAATGGCGTTTTGCCTATTGCGGTCTTTTCAGCAATCCTCAATGACCATAGGACACCATGCAGCTCATCAACCATTTGCCTTTAGCTTCGTCGAGCTTTTTCTTTAAGCCATGAAGGATGACCTAGTTGGCGGCCTCAGCCTATCCATTGGTCTAAGGATGAGCAACGACCATGAACTGGACCTAGCAGCCGAGGGTGCTCAGGTAGTCTATGACCTTGGTAGTGTTAAACTGGAGCCCATTGTCGAAGATCATTGTATGGGGGACACCAAAGTGAGTGATGATATTCTTCTAGATGAATTTATGAACTTCAGCTGCAGTGATGGAGGTGACGACCTTAGCTTCTATTCACTTAGTAAAATAGTCCACAACTACAAAAAGGTACTTGCGCTGACCTGTGGCTTTACAGAATGGCCTAAGTATGTCCATGCTCCAAGTAGCAAATGGTAAAGGGCTAACAATGGGCCCCAGATGGGGTGTTAGGCAGATGTTAAATCGAAGCAAAGTTATGACATTTGACGCACGTGTGAACTAAGTGCATAGCATCTTCTTGTAAGTTTGGCTAGTAGTAGTATTGCTGTAACTGTAAGAGCACAGCCCCTAATGTAAGAACTGTAAACACCTTCATGCAACTCCTCCAATATCTTCTTCCCTATTTCCAGGGTGATGCAACATATAAGCGGCTGCGAAAGACCTTTTGTATAGGATCCCATCGTACAGTATGAGCCAATTTACCCGCCTCTTCACCCTACTGGCCTCCTTAGAATCCATGGGCAAGGTACCATTAGCTAGGTACGTGCGAATGGGGTCCATCCATATCGAGCTCCTATCCAGCCAAAGCCCCTCATGGGGATTGATACTTCTTTTCATCAGAGTCCCCCATTGAATGTGCTTCGGCTTCCTATCTTGGAAGAGCATGCCAATTTTAACAATGCATCGGCCTGCCGGTTCTCCGATCGCGAGATGTGCATTATTGAGAAGTGCTTCAGCAACTTGGTGGCCTCTCGGCGTCGGACGTCGGCCACCATAGTATCATCTGTTACTTCAAATCCCCCATTGAGTTGGCTAACCATAAGCTGGTTGTCTAAAAAGGCTAGGACTGTATTGGCCCCTGCGGTGTAGCACAACTCTACTCCCACTATCAGTGCTACATATTCAACCTTGTTGTTCGATGCTCTGAACATGAACTTCAAGGCGTGCTCGTGTCGTTCCCCCTAGGGTTCTTGATGATTAGTTCGGCCTCACTTCCGTCTTTGGTGGATGAGCCATCCACATAAAGGTTCCAAGATGGAGGGGTTGGGTTAATATTTACAACAACGATGGTGCTTTCAGCCAGGAAGTCTACCAGAGCCTAGGCTTTTATGGCCCGCCGAGCCTCAAAGACGAGATCGTACTGTGACAGCTCAACTGCACACATTAAGAGCCCCGCAGAATCGTCCACCCTTTGAAGGACATTTTTCAGGGGTTGGTTGGTGAGGACAATGATCCTATGTGCCTTGAAATAGGGTCGCAGCTTTTGGCTGGCCATCACTAGTGTGTAGGTGAACTTCTCTATGAGGGGATAATTCACCTTGGCCACAGCTAAGGCGTGACTGATGTAGTAGACGGGGATTTATTCCTTAGCCCTTTCTACCACCAGCACGGAACTAATGGCCTATTCTGAAACGGCTAAGTAGAGTTGGAGTGTTTCCCTCGAGAGAGGACGGACGATCTTGGGTAGATAAGCCAGGTATATTTTCAATGCTTAGAATACCTCCTCTGCTTCCTGGTTCTAAGTGAAGTTGGTGTGTTTGTGTAATACACGGAAGAAAGGCTGGCACTTGTTAGCGGATCTAGACATGAACCATCCNNNTGCCACAAGGCATGTCGTCAATCACAGGACCTCTTTGATGTTACGTGGTAGCTTCATGTCTAACACGACCTGAATTTTATCGGGGTTGGTCGTGATTCCCCGGTTGCTAATCATGAACCTGAGAACTTACCTGACCAAACTCCAAACACACACTTCTTTGGGTTAAGCTTCATCCCATATGTTTGGAGAATGTCGAATGCCAAATGTCGTCCGTAGATCTTGCCCATACTCAACATCAAGCATGCTTTTCACTATCATGTCATCCACATGTACCTCTATAGTCCGACCAATGAGAGACTCAAACAGTTTGTTTACCAGCCGCTGGTACGTGGCTCCTGCATTCTTCAGCTCAAAAGGCATCACCTTATAACAATGCAAGCCTCGATCGATTATGAATGCAGTCTTCTCTTGATCCTCAGGGCATAGCGGTATCTGGTGGTACCCAAAGAAAGCACTGATGAAGCTCAATAACGAGTGCTCAGACGTGGTGTCCACTAATTTATCAATCTTTGGGAGGGGGTAGCTGTCTTTTGACAGGCCTTTTCAAGTCAGTGAAATCTACACACATCCTGCAAATCCCGTTTTACTAGGATGACATTTGAGATCCACTCAGGGTACTGGCATTCCTTGACGAACCCTGCTTCAAGTAGCTTCTAAACCTCCGCAATTGCTGCAGGTACTCTCTCTGGACCTATGTGTTGCTTCTTTTCAATGACTGGTTTGTGTGGTGGATCTACATTTAGTCTGTGTTCCATAACGGCAGGATCAATGCCGAGCATCTCCTTAGGTCCAAAGGTGGAGACATCCCGTTACTCTTGTAGAAGCGTGACCAATGAGTGTCAAGTAGAGGCCTCCATCTCCCATCCCTACTGGACCTTGCGGTCAGGACGTGCATCTCCCAGTGGTACCTATTCAACACCATCCGCGTCCTCGGTGCGAGGCTGCTCGGGCTCGACCGAAGCAACCGTGTGTATCACCAAGGTCTCAGCTACCGGGGGAGGAGGTTCGGTCCGTGCTTTTTTGCCCGCTGGTGNNNNTCCCTACTTGGCCATCCGATTTACCAGGGGACGAATGCTAAGAAGGTTGTATTCGCGAGCCATTCGCTGATCTCCGTGCATCATGTCAACACTTCCATCATCAGCCTCAAACTGAAGCTGGAGCAAGTAAGGGGCGATAACAGCCTTCACTCTATGGAGGGTAGGCCTTCCCAGAATGATGTTGCAGGTCATGGGGACATCAACGACTAAAAAATCCACCTCCAAATTTCTCACCTTAACCTTGTCGCCAAAGCACAAAGGAAGATGGATTATCCCAGTAGGGTTCACCTCCTGCCCCTGAAGCCCAGGGTGGGGTGTACCAAAGGGACAATCTACCTCCTTGGTTAGGTCAACTTCTTCAAGCAGTCCCAGGTGATGATGTCTACTGAACTCCCCGTGTTAGCAAGTATTCCTCGTACAATGGTGCTGGCCACCTTCATTTCTACCACCAGCGGATCGTTGTGCAGGGATGTGAAGGGTGGGCCTTGTTTCCCACCGAACACCATAGTGGGCACTGTAATTCGACTTCTCGTTTAGCCATGAAAACTTGGTGGGCTCCACGGAGTTGGGCCTTCTAGGCGGACTGAGTGATGCCCTCAGTGTATCCTCTGGTAATAGTGACTACTATCTCGGTGGAGCATTCTTCGTCTCATGGTTCGGGCCGCATGAGTTCGCGCTCCTTTCGAAGGAATCGCAGACCCTTCTTCACAAATCGGTCAATATGGCCCCTATCTGCCAGCTCATGAAGGGCCTTCCTTAACTCCTGGCACTCAGCGGTTGTGTGCCAATTCTGCTTATGGAACTTACAGTATTTTCGGCATTATGGAGTCGGCACCAAGGTCATCGAGGCTGGTTCTTCATTAAGGGATGATCCCTCACTTCCAT
>NCQT01152751.1:0-22732 GCA_002740465.1 Stenocereus thurberi | reverse complement strand
CATTAGTTTTCGGCAGAATAGATTTGCTTTCTGTTACCAATCAATTTAAGTGGACTCTTGCCTAAACTAAGTGTTGTAAGTCGATTTTTGTTATTGAAAACAAGTTCCCTGTGGACACGACCCGTACTTACTCGTTGCTAGCTACAACTACACCATACATTTGCGGTATAAATTTAAGACAACAAGTTTTTGGTGCTGTTGTCGGGAAATTTGTTTGTTTCAACATTAGAAGTGACCAAAACACTTTAGATTAGGCTTTTTCCTTTTCTTTTTATTTTTCTCCTTTGCTCCTTTGAGCCTTACTTGGATTTGCTTACGCTTGGTAGTTTATGGCTTTATACGCACAGGCGTACTCAGGGGAATCGATAACTCATTCCTTTTGAGTCAAAGATAGAAGCTACTACGCGTAGACAAAGCAGTGTGAGAAAGAAGCAGCATGCACAAATCATCATGGCTGAAAGAGATCCTAAGGTGCTGCGAAACTACGTCCTACCATAAGTAACTGGCATCACCTCCTCCATTGTGAGCCCGACCGTTGAAGTAAACAACTTTGGGTTTCAACCCGCTCTCGTTTCCTTCCTAGAGAAGGATCAGTTCGGTGGGCGTCCCATGGAGAACCCCCATATTCACCTTCAAAACTTTCTAGCAAAGTGTGATACGATCAAGCTCAACGCAATTAGGTTGAGGCTCTTCCCATTCTCCCTAAAAGATAAAGTTAGCAACTAGCTCATAAATGAAGAACACAATTCTTTCACTACCTAGGAGGCCTTTCAAAAGTCTTCCTTAGCAAGTACTTCCCAGCGGGCAAGACTGCTAAGTTGAGAGCGAAAATTACCTCTTTCGCTCAACGAGATGAGGAGTCTCTATATGAAGTGTGGGAAAGGTTCAAAGATCTTGAACGCCAATGCGCCCACCATGGAGTACCCGACTGACTCCTAATCTAAACCTTCTACAATGGATTGGACTAGTCATTGAAGAGGTCCATTGACGCTACAACTAGTGGCACATTCATGGGAAAGTCAATTGAGGCCGCGAGAGCCTTATTGGAGGAGATGATCTCCAATAACTATCACTGGTCCAGTGAGAGAGCAACCCCAAAGAGGACCAGTGGAGTTTATGGAGTTGACGTTGTGGACTTGATCGCCAGCAAGGTTGATGCTCTAGCGCAGCGAATTAACAGGTTTGGGACTCTTCCTCAGGGAGTATAGCGGGGAGTTCTTTAGGTGCAATGTTTGAGATTGGGGCTTTATGTGAGATCCATGACATTCAAGGCCATATTGCTACTAAGTGGAAATCTACTTTCTAAGGAGTTGAGCATACCAATGCTATGCAAAACTTCAACTCACACACACAAAATAACCTCTACTCAAACAATTACAACCTTGATTGGAGAAATCACCCAAATTTCTCCTACTATAACAACAATGATTCCACTCAATGCCTCTCAACCTCAACCATCTAGTTTCCAACACAGGGGTCCCCATACCCCACCTCTACAACAACAACCTCCTCAACCCAAGTCCAATCTGGAAAGTCTTATGAAGTGCTTCATAGGACTAATAAGGCACTTGGTGAGTCAGTTAGTCAATTGAACTCCAAATTTCAGACTATGACCTCTCATCAGAAGATGACGGAGAACCAGATCGCCCAGATTGCACATCAGGTGAGCTATTTGTCTAGGCCACAGGGGAATCTACTAGGTCAACCTGAGACCAACCTCAAAGGCCAGATGAATTCCATCACATTGAGGAGTGGCAAGGAGTTAGAGAGTCCTTAGGTGCCTATGAGGGTGGACGACAGAGAGGCTGACGATAAAGGTGATGTCGAAATGGAAGCTCCCACTTAGACTCCAAGTGAGAAGGTCCATACTGAGAAGTCCAAGGAGGTTTGAGCTGATCATGTTTCACCGGCGGTAAAGCCTTACAAGCCTCCTGTTCCATACCCCCAGAGGCTAGTAAAGGTTAAGGATGAGCATAGGTATGAGAAGTTTCTTGAGATGCTAAAGAAGTTCCATATCAATATTTCCTTTTTGGAGGCTATCACTAGTATGCCCTCCTATGCTAAATTCCTCAAGGATTTGCTCTCTAACAAATGGAAACTGCTTGAGAATGCCGCAGTATCTATTACTGAGGAGTGCAACGCTATTATTTAAAATAAGCTCCCTCCCAAGCTTTCAGATCCAGGAAGCTTTTTCATCCCTTATTCAGTTGGGGATGTTACTATTAGCAAGGCACTATGTGATCTTGAGACTAGTGTCAGCCTCATGCCCTACTCCATCTGTAAGAAATTGCAAGTGGGGGACCTGAAACCCACTACTATTTCCTTGCAGCTCGCTGATAGAACCGTCAAGTATCCTATGGGTATTTTTGAGGATGTCCCACTGCAAGTGGGCAAGTTCTTCATTCCATGTGACTTTGTTATCATAGAGATAGAGAAGGACTCCCACATCCACATCATCCTTGGGAGACCCTTCTTGGCTACTGCGGGAGCCATGATTGATATAAAGAACAACAAGCTCTTCCTTTAAGTAGGGGACTAAAAAGTGAAATTCAATTTACCACAATCCATGGCCTTTCCTATTCTAAATGACACACGCTGCAAAGTCGATGTGCTAGAGAGCGCACTCTGTCAGAAAGCTATGACTTACTATTCTGTAGAGGGCCTGTTAGAAGCCGCTTTGATCGGCTACCTTGTGACTGACTCCCCTTTAGGAGAGAAGGAAGAGTATACTAGGCTCATCAATGCATCCACTTCCTATACGCATAGGCAGTCTCCCAAAGAAGATTCTTAGTGTGGAAGAGCCTACCCCAAAGAGCAAGGCAGAGCACGCCAAAGTCAAAGTTGAAGTCGCTACATTCCCATCTCAGGTGTGAGTTCCTTAACCCTGATCACAAGTTTCCTATTATTGTCAGTTCTAAACTAGATGGCCCTCAATTAAAAAAATGGTTGGATGTGCTTAGAAAGTATAGTGGTGCCATTGGTTATAGTTGATGATATTAAGGGATGTAATCCTTCACTTTGGATGTATCGTATCTTTCTTGATGAAGGTCATCTGCCCTCCTGACAAACTTACTGCCGTTTAAATCCTAATATGTAAGAGGTTGTAAAAAAGAAGGTTGTCAAACTGCTTAACGCCGAGATCGTCTATTCTATCTTAGATAGTGAATGGGCGAGTCTAGCTCAGGTGGTTCCTAAAAAGGGTGGGATGACAGTCATTAAGAATGAGCGTGGCGATCTCATCTCGACTAAGACTGTGACCTGGTGCCGAATGTGCATTGATTATCATATATTGAATCAAGCTGCCGAGAAAGATTATTTCTCCATCCCCTTCATTGATCAAATATTGGAAAGGCTGGCAAGGCATTCCTTCTTCAGTTATTTGGATGGATATTCTGGTTTCTTTCAGATTCCTATCCATCCCAATGATCAGGAGAAGATAGCCTTCACATACCCCTATGGTACCTTTGCTTATCGAAGGATGTCTTTCGGGTGATGCAATGCCCCAACCACCTTCTAAGGATGTATGATTACTATATTCTTCGACTTTGTTGAAAACATCATGGCGGTGTTCATGGATGATTTCTCTGTCTAGGAGGTACCTTTGACTTGTATTTGGCAAACCTAACTAAGGTACTCCAGCGATGTGAAGAGGTCAATCTAGTGTTAAATTAAGAGAAGTGCCATTTCATGGTACAAGAGGGGGTGGTTTTAGGACATGTTATCTCTGCTAGGAGCATTGAGGTTGATAAAGCTAAAATTGAGGTTATTGGGCGATTGCCCCCCCCACATCAGTCAAAGGAGTTTGGAGTTTCCTTGGTCACGCAGGATTTTATTGCCGCTTTATCAAAGATTTCTTCAAGATGCTAACAGCCTGCTCTATTTCGCGATAAGATATAACTATAAGCTATATGAAAATGTAAGGAGCTATAAGGAGCTGTAAGGAGTTGTAAAAAGATGTAAGAAGGAGTAAGAAGATGTAAGGAGCTGTAAGGAGCTATAAGGAGCTATAAATATAGATGTAAGGAGTTGTTGAATTATTGAAGAGTTGTACAGTATAATTTGTGACAATTATGATATATTAATCATATTTACGACTAAAATTTGATACCATCAGTAAACAAAATATCTCTTAAACTAATTAAAACGAAATATGTTTATTTTACAAAGAAAGTTTTTTGGATGAGAAACAATAATATTAGAATAATAAGCTTATTGAAAATAAATTATTAGCTAAGTTAGTTACACAATAATAAAATATATCAAACCCCATAAATTTCGTCAAGAAAATTTCCTCCACTTGAGGTGATTTTTTATATTTACATTAGGTTGATCCAATAAGCAAAGTCTAACCCCAAAAAAAAAAAATTGACAAAATTGAATACAACTCTTAAAATAAAATCTTATTTTAAGTAAACAATTTTAAATGTAAATGTATGGTCAATATTGTTACCAAAAAATTTTATAAATAAACCCTTAAAATATTATTCAGCAACACTTAAATACAAAAATTGTATTGTTATATTAAACAACCAAAAATTTAATATTACCTTCCAAAATCAAAAAAAAAAAAAAACACAAAAGGTGAGAACTTAAACGAGCAGGCAGGAGGCCGTAGAAATTTTAATGCCCAGCACTACTTTTGCCTAACTACTTTCTATTTTTCCTAAAGAAACTCACCCACCTTTATGTTAACTGTAATGCTTTCATAGCATACAGTTTGACAGTTTTCATATATGCTTTAGACTTAAACATGAACGAAAGCTTTATGTTATAATTCTGAAAGTATAGTCACTTATTCCATCTATAATAACATATATTATTCATATCAAAACTCAAATATAATTTATGCCATTATATTATGTTTTTATGTTTATGTAAATGTTGTGTTCATAAGATATTTATAAATTTTATATATTGGTAGCATAATTAAAAAAATATACATATTTCTGTATTTAAAATAAATGAATGTTATAGAAAATCTACATGGGATGTAAGAAGATGTAAGAAGATGTAAGGAGATGTAAGAAGATGTAAGGATTATGCTGAGAATGTAAGGAGCTATAAGAAGATTTAAGAAGCTGTAAGAAAATAGAAGATCTTAGTTAAATCCTTAAAAATGCGAAATAGAATAGCGCCTAAATCTCTCACGTAGCTTTTAGCCAAGGATGCCCTGTATGTGTTTACTGATAAGTGCCATGAGGCTTTTTGCAGAATCAAGCAGGCACTAATTTCTGCCCCTATCACTCAACTGCCGGACTGGAGACTCCCTGTTGAGATCATGTGTGATGCCAGTGACCATACGGTGGGGGCAATTTCGGGATAGAGAAAGGATAAAAAGCTAGTAGTGATTTATTATGCCAGTAGAACACTGGATGCGGCTTAGTAGAATTACACAACCACTGAGAAGGAGTTGTTTACGGCTATGTACGCAACGGAGAAATTCCGACCTTACCTCCTATGCTCCAAGGTCATTGTATACACTGACCACTCTGCACTCAAACATCTCGTTGAGAGGAATGATGCTAAGCCTCGCCTCATCCGGTAGATACTACTGCTGCAAGAGTTCGACTTGGAGATTAAGGACAAGGAGGAGAATGAGAATGTGGTTGCTAACCATCTCTCCCGACTTATTATGGAGAGTCTGATTGATCCCTTGAACGTTGCCTTCCCTGATAAGCACTTGATGGCCATCTTTGCGAGTCGAGTTCCATGGTTTGCTGACATTGCAAATTACCTAGCTTCAGGGATCCTGCCACATGATCTATCATCCCATCAGATGAAAAAGTTTTTCTATGATGTCAAGCACTAGTTTTGGGTGGAACCTTTTCTCTACAAGTTGCGCAAGGATGGGATTTATCAGCATTGCCTCCTTGAGGAGGAGATTCAGTGTGTGATTTCTTTTTTTCATGACTCTCCATGTAGAGGACATGCTAGCACCTCCAAAACTACCATGAAGGTCTTCCAAGCTGGATTCTTTTGGCCTTCATTATTCAAGGATGTCTACCGCTATGTTCATTCGTGTGATCATTGCCAGAGGACAGGAAACCTCTCTCAGAAGAATGAGATGCCCCTCAACTTCATCCTTGAAGTTGAGATATTCAATGATTGGAGCATCGACTTCATGGGACCTTTTTCATCCTCCCGAGGCAACAAATTCATGTTAGTTGCTGTGGACTATGTCTCCAAGTGGGTGGAGGCAATGGCTAGCCCTACCAATGACTCCAGGCTGGTGGCTAAACTATTTAAGAAGGTGATATTTCCCCGTTTTGGAGTCCCGAGGGTGCTTATTAGTGATAATGACATGCACTTCATCGAGAAGAAACTCGAAGCTCTATTGAATAAACATGGAGTGCACTACAAGTACGGACTTGGATACCACCCGTAAATCAGTGGCCAAGTGGAGTTCTCAAACTATGAGATTAAGACCATTTTGGAAAAAATGGTTGCAAGATTAGGGAATGATTGAGCGGACAAGCTTGATGACGCTCTTTGGGCCTACCGCACTACCTTCAAAACTCCCATTAGCACCACCCCGTTCTGGCTCATCTATGGCAAGCCCTGTCACCTCCTCGTAGAGATGGAACATAAAGCGTATTGGGCCATCAAGCACTTCAATTTTGATTTGAAATCTGTGGGGGACAAGAGGTTGTTGTAATTGAATAGACTCGAGGAGGTCCGCTTGGATGCTTATGAAAGTTCGCGGATATATAAGGAGAGAGTGAAGAGGTGGCACGACAAGTTCATTAACCCTTGTGAGTTTCGAGAAGGAGACCTAGTCTTTTTATTTAACTCCCGATTGAAGCTCTGCTCTAGATGGTTGAGCCCTTTCACAGTATTGAAAGTCTATCCATATAGGGCCGTGGAGATCGGCACAGATGCCACCCGCTCATTTAAGGTGAATGGTTCTCGATTAAAGCCCTACATCACCGGTGAGTCACTTGAGGGAAATGTCACTTGTGTCCTTCCAGATGTTTCCTCCTCATAGAGGCCCTCCAAGGTCAAGCTAAGGACCTAAAACAAGTGCTTCTTGGGAGGCAACCTAAGCTTTACTGCTTTTGAAAAAAAATAAAAAAAAAGTCAAAAAAAATTCCAAGTGAACAGCGCCCAGGCGATGAGGCTGTAGGAATTTGAAGGCCTGGGTTCCAGGGGGTGGCGACGGCCCCCTATCGCCATCTTACGGGTTGTCGCCAAGCTGGCGACGGCTAGCCCTCTCGTACACCATGACCGTCACGCCCCTTGTGTCCCTTTTCTTTTCTTCTTCTTTTCCCATTTCCTTCAACCTCGGTGGCCCTTCGCCCCCTTTCTCTCTCTACTTGCGCCACCCTCAACCTCATTCTACCACCAATCTTACCCTCTCCTACCCTAAATTTCCCCCTTCATCAAATCTTCCACTCTTTTTCTCTTTTCCTCCAAAACTTTCCATAAATTCACCCTTTTCTTCCCCATTCACTCTATCTCCCAACTCTCAAAACCTAACCTCAAAGTTTCTCTCTCTAAATTTGGGCGCCTTAATGGTGTTTTCTGGCCATCCTCTTGTGGGAATTTAACTCTCCTCACTCTAAGCTTTCTTTTGGCTACTATATTATCCCTTCTCCTCTCCATTTTCTCTCTTTTTAATTCTCACCTCGATTGAAGACCTTGTGAGCTTGAACAAGAATAGAATTTCCTCATTGTGGTCCATGTGTTGTAATTTGGTGCTGCTGTTGCTAGTGAATGCCCTATTTTGGCACTTGCTTGTTTGGGTTTGGTGATTCAAGGATTTGCACCACCTTGGTTTTCAAGAATTTGGGCCTCGCTAGCATGGGTAGGAAGACAACCACCACTGGTCCTCTATGTTTGGAAGTTTCATCCTCCGTCGCCACTGCCAATGCACTTCCTCCTCCGAACTGAGACCAAACGGCCCGAGGAAAATTGCCCCACACCTCTTCATGTTCTAAATAAATATGAAATTCATTTTAGTGATCCTGAGCATATTACCCCATATGATTATGTTGTCACTAGACGAATTATTGAGCCTAAGTATATAGACATTGAGTTGTTGAAAAGTCTTGGTCTATGGGATGGGTTGCTTGAATTGCTTGAGGTTGTGGGGTGGGTGGAGTTTATACAATTGGATAAACACGTTTATGAAAGGTTGTATTGGGAGTTTTTGAGCTCTATTGAGGTTGATTGGTCAGCCCACTATCAAAACAAGCCCCTGCATATCCAATTTCGATTTTTCAACCAGCTTCATGAGGCTAACCTTACGAAATTTGACCGTCGCTTGCAACTCCCTAATAGCGGGGTTCATAATGTTGGCCACCCCATTTTTAATGAAGAGTTTTGGTGTGAGATGACCTGTGACAAGTGTACCCTGGTCGTCGACAATCATGGGAGTCGTGTTGCATATAACACAAGTGGCTCAAAAGCCACTGAAATTTACAACCCCACCCTTAGGTACCTTCATACGTTGATCGCCAATACTATTTTTTCTAAACATGAGAGCCAAGGTTGGGCCCATTTGAGTGAAGTTTTCTTGTTGTGGTGTATTCTCAAGGATAAGAACTTTGATACAAGGCCCTTCCTTTTGCATCAATTACTCTCCCAAGCTTCCCCCCTTAAACACCATATTGCTTATGGCGGCCTCATCACAGCCATTGCTTATGGGTGGGGTTTGGAAGCCCAAGTCATGGCTATGACCCCTTTGTTTTTGGGAGGTTGGCTCAATTTGGCCACTTACATTCAGATGGAGNNGTTTAAGATGCAGGGTTGTCGTGTTTTCACCAACCACCATGGTCACGCTCTTTGATGAGAGATTACTTGGTTGGTTTGTGTGGTGATATTGGTTGAATGAGTAGGTTTCATACTTGTAACTTATTAGGATATGTGATTTATTTAGTTGCATTTTAGGAATCATTGCACTATAGGACTTGCATTGTAGAGCATGTAGCTTAGGGCATGTAGTTTTCTTTATTGTATTGTACATATATTTATTTTCTTTAGCAATCTTCAGGATGAATATTGAGAATGGCATCATCGAGCTTGCAAAGGTATATTTCTCTACCCTACTCTTTATTTCCTTCTTGTTGATCTTTGCCTACGGGAAAAACAATTAAAAAAAATCCAACAAAAACCCTTTACATGGTGTGATTGTTGATTGATTGGCTTAGTTCCTCACTTGAGTTGTGACTTCTGCGTTGGTTGATTAGAGCTTAAATATGTGCACTCCTTTTTGGTGATCGATTTGACTTATGTGCATGCTTTAGCCTTTGAGGTGTCCTTGTCTTGACTTAGAAGGGTTTAGCTAGTGGTTGATTCAAGGGGTGAATAGGTGCAACCCGGGTGACTTGACCCATCAGCTCTTAAGCCTTGTTGTGACCACTCACTTTCAATGGTCCTTTCTCTTCTTCTTATGTTGATTGCAATGCTAGAACTTGGTTTTGTCCTCTCCAAAACCACATTAGGTATTACGCACATTTGACATGATTGAGGCATTTGCTCAGTCTTTGTCACATAGCCTAAAAGGCCGCATAAATGATGTTTTGAGCCTTAGCTTACCCCTGTTGAGCTTTACCCGTCTTTGTTGTCTCTTTGTTGTTCCCACACTCACTTCACCCTTGACCTATATTCACTTCCCACCTTTTTGCCATAGGAGTTAGTGGAGCAACACTTTTCACACTTGGGGTATGTTTGTGAAATTGGCTCATCTTTGGGACGTTGGTTGTGGAAACTCATGTTTGAAAAGGAAAGGAAGGGGAATCAGATTATTCTTGACAATGTACCTAGCATCAAGCCTTCGCTCCAAGCTCACTTAAAAAAGAAAGAGCAAAAAAAAGACCGAGGCTTTTGGCATTCAAAAAAAAGAAGAAAAGAAAAGAAAAAAAATGTTTAGCTTTGTAAATATGATGCTTGGTACAAGGTCATTCCTTTCATCTGAATCGGCTCCCTCCATGTTGTTCGCAGTGCTTGTGGGTGCGAAATGGTGTCTCGTTTCTACCCTTTCAGTGTGGAAAGTGTTCTTGCTCCCTAGCCTTAAGGCTATTTAGCTCGACTTACCCCCAAAAGATCTTCTCCTTTCTCATCCTCACCAAAGAGCCCCGGCATAACCCTTTTTAAAGCCCTCTTGATCAAAGTGTGTGCATTTTTGCCTCGAGTGGTGGAGGATGAGAACTCCTCCAAGCCTATGGTTTTTGCATGATTGGTTAAGTGTCGAGAGTACCGTGTTCACATGTAAAACACTTTGAGGGGAGAGAGTTCCATTTAACCATAAAGTGAGGTTCTCCCCGGGTCACTTTTACCCACCACTTACAAGCCATCTCATTTCTTGCCTTGAATGCCTTGCTTTGTCTTGGTATGCGCTTATAGGCGAGGTGGCACCTAGGGAGTTTCATGTTTACCTTGCTCCCTCGCCTCATCTTTGTTGCTTCTCAAGGTGTGCAACTTTGCTTGATCGATTAGCTTTTGTCACCATTGCCCGAGAAGGGTGTTTGAGGTCTCGACTTTCCCCATCCATTTAATTTTAAGCTAAACTTGCTTGAGTGAAAGCAAGGGCCAAGCATGGGGTACTTGTGAAACTTTAATTCTGACTCTCTTTTATCCCCTTCCTAGGTTCATTTCCCCTATTTCTCATTTAATTCAGCGGGATTTGACAAAGTTTTGTCCCTCCTGAACCGATACTTTCCTCAAATCCCTTTCCGAGCTTTTTGCAGGTGTCTTTCGAGTTAGTAAAGGAAGGGGAGCCACTAATACATGTGAACAAGGCAAAAGAAGAGCAAAGGTGGTCACACAGAGGCCCAGAGGAAGGCAAGAGGGCAAGAAAAACAAGAGTTCAAGGTGCAGGGGAGGTGACAATCATCGCACAGTTAACGGCCTAGCCGTCGACACCCTATAAATTTCAGCCAGGATTCCAGGAGGAGGCACCATCCCCCCGGCGCCATCCCAACGGGCCATCACAGCTACTATCATGCTCCCAGTAGGTGACGAACGGGTTGTCGCTAACGCGACGGCCGTTGCTGGGGCCCTGTTTTTTCCCCTTTTATTCCCAATCATTTTATCTTCCAAGGGTTACGCGATTTATCAATGGAAAAACCTCTCTAAACACTTTGAGGGTGAATTTTAGGTCTAAGCAAGATTAGTACTATTGATTTATGGTGGATTTGAAGCGTATTCAAGACTTGGATTTTACAATCGATTAACCTAAGTTCGTTCCTTCTTACTTTCGCTGTCGTTGTTATTCTTCTAGTTTTCATTCTTGTTCATGCGATTTGATTTGAATGTTGAAATTGCTTCACTTAATATGATTAGAAGCTAAATTCTTAGTATTGGATTGGGAGTAGCCCCTATTATGCGAAATTGAACAATGTTCTAGGTTTTTGCAAATTATGCCCATGGTATTTCAATAGTATCCAGGTGTTCAATGAATTGCTCGAGAGAGATGTATTTATGATTCTCAATTAGGGTTTAAGAGAACAACAAAAGTTGAATCCTCTACCTAGAGCAACCTTCTGAGCGGTCGAGCATCCTAACATGAGAATAGTTAAGGGTTCAATTGGAAATAGTAGGTTACTCAATCTTGTAGTTTTGTTGATTCTAGTTAAATGAAAATGAACAACTACGATTGCTTAACCAGTCTAATGAACTTCAAGAGAAGACGTAGATGTGTCTTAACTTGTAACCATTCCATTTCAGTTATTTATGTGGGCAGATTTGCATGATCTAGTTCATAGTCTAAAGAGCATTATACTGTGGTGAATTTTAATCTAGGACCTTTGTTATTATTAAATTAGATAGACTCATTAGTTTTCAGCAGAATGGATTTACTTTCTATTACTAATCAATTTAGGCGGACTCTTGCCTAAATCGAGTGTTGTTAGTCAATTTGGTGATTGAAAACAAGTTCCCTGTGAACACAACTGGTACTTACCGTTGCTTGCTACAACTACACCGTGCACATGTGGTATAAAGACAACAACAAGTTTCTAATTGCATAAGAATATCAACAACTTATTCTTTGTAATCACTATTTACTTGTTTCTGCTTCCGTGGGATAGCGACCATACAATTGTTGATTGAACTTGTGTATGAGGCCATGTTCGAGAAAGTTAACTATTTAAGTAGCTGATAGCGGTTTAAACAATGGATAACTATTTAAGTAGTAGTTAGTTGTAGTAGTTAGTTTTTGTATTTTAGCTATTAATAGATGGCTGTTTTACTAGCTATTTCTGGAACAAAAGTGTTGGGTTAGATTAGCTGTTGCAGTTAGGGGTGATTGTTTAAAAATATCCGTAACCAATCAGCTGAAACGAAAATCCGCTACCCAATCCAAAATTCCGAGTATTCGAACCAAAATATTTGAAAATTTTGGTTCGGGTACTCGAACCAATATTTTTTCGGGTTATTGGTTCGGGTATGATTTGGGTATTTTGAGGATTCGGGTACTTGAAAACCCGAAACTTTTTTTAAAACTTTTTCGAAACTTTTTTTATATTATCCATTCCGTAAAGAATGTGTAAGTCAAATATTCCTAAACCCGAAGAATACAAGTACTTTGACTTTGTTACATTGTTTTGTTTGAATCGGTTGGGCATGAATGTGATGTTAATAAGCTTATGCCTTATGGAGGTGAACTAATTAAAATATGAATGGTGGTAAGATATTGGGTGATATTATCATATTGTGTAATAATTTCACGTGCAACTTAGTGCAATACGACAATATTTTATAGCATAAATAGAAATAGTTATATTATGGATACAACAAAATTATTAGGCAAAGTAGGAAAAAAGATTTTAGAAAAGATGAGTCATTGGGTAACCGAAAACCCAAACCGAATTTCAATTACCCGAATATTTCGGTTTGGATATAGTTCACCGTTTTGCCGACCAGAATTTCGGGTGCTCAAATTGAAATCTCTTTTGGTTCAGGTACCCAAACTATAAACACCCCTAGTTGGAGTAGTTGATTGATATAAAATGATTAAAAAGGACATGATTTATTTTGTCATTGCAATGTTGTTAATAATAATAATAATAATAATAATAATAATAAGAATAATAAGAATAATAGTTGTAGTAGTAGTAGTAGGAGTAGTAGTAATGATAATAATGATAGTAACAACAACTGCTACTATTAACCCTAGTTGTTTTTGTTATTGTTATTGTTGTTATTATTTTATAATTAAACATAACTTCCATTGAATGTAGAAATAAGGATCAAATTTCCCAACTTAACTAAATACGATAATATTAAATTGAACAACTAATCAAAGAAGAAGTTTGATAATTACCGACAGTAAGCAAAATTTAGGGAAATTGGATTCTAATAATTCAAACGATAGCTTGTAAATTTGCAAATAATTTCAGCTTCAAAAGCAGCTTCCAGTAGTCTGACTTTTACCCTTGTTCTATTTCAATATCCCACCATCGAGTTCTGTCCACTGTCAGATTGCACTAATAGGTGCTCAGGGTTTCCTGTTCCTTTTCACAGAGGGCAGTAGTCATGTCAGGCTAAAATTTAGCAAGTCTGGTTCTGATAGGATGTTTTTGATGCATCAATATCCATCCTATGTAGGAGTGTCTCGATATATTACGACTTAACCAAATAATCCTTATCTAGACTAGCTATATGTGTGTGTGTGAGCGCGCGCGCGTGTTCCTACACACACACACAGACGCACACACATACACATGTATATATATAATGGGCTATTTAGGTAGGATGAGCTACTATATGGGATGAGTAGGATTATGCAATTGTAGCCATTAAATCTGAATGAACAAACCAGATTTTAATGAAGACTATGACACCTAATTCATGTTGCTCTCTCTCTCTCTCTCTCTCTCTCTCTTCCTTATATTTTTGCTCTGACTTTTTTCGTTGTGCTTTCCCCTACTTCTCGTTCTCCATTTCTTCCCCTATCTTTCCTTATTTTTTAGCTTTTTCATCAAGATTTTGTGCTAAATCTGATGTTCGTAACTTTTTCTTGGTAAATTTCTTGTTGAGAATTCATGTTCGCAGCTTGTTCTTGGTAATTTGGTGCGAGTTGTTTGAGTCTGTTGTTTTCATTTGGGTTTACACGATTTTGTAATTACGTTGCTATTCTTGGCTTGATTTTCAATTATGGAGTTGACATCTTGATCAAGATCTAGGGTTTCTAGGTAAATTTGTTGCGAATTTTGCTATTATCTGGTGAATTTTTATCTCACAGCGAGGGTTGTATATGCTCTTTTTGGTAGAAATATTAGCCTAGAATTTCTACATTTGCTGATTTCAATCTTTTGGAGTTTACAGCTTTTTTTAGGATATTGAATGTCAACTTATTATGTTTAAGGTGTGTTGAAATTGCTTGTATAATTAGTGATCAATAGAAATCCAAATAGTGATCAATAAATATAATATTAGTGATCATCTAAATATGTGTGTATTTCTTTTCTCATTGCTTGTAATTCAGTCCTTCTCTATTTGGTGATCAATAGAAGTGCAATTAGTGATTGAGTGGTATGAGGTAGTGAGCTTTTAATTGGATGTTTATTTTTGTTTGTCATGCATTAGAAATTCAGTGTTTGCAATCGCTTTAGAATTTATTCCTTGTGTTGTTGGTGATCAATAGATATTTTGTTAGTGATCAATAAATTTGTGATTAGTGATTTTTTGTGATAGTGACCTCTTAAATGGATGTTTAGCTTTTTCCAATTTATTTAGAGTTTAGTTTTTGTGTTGTTGGTGATCAGTGTAAATTTTGTTAGTGATTAATAGATTTGTGATCTCTTAGATAAATGCTTACTTTTTTTGTAACTGCTTTTAGAATTTAGTTCTTTATTGTTGGTGATTAATAGACATGTTATTAGTTATCAATAGATTTGTGATTAGTAATCATGAGATTAGTGATCTATTGCATTTATTTATTTTTTATGAAAATGGTTAATATAATGAGCAGTCAGAATTCAAGAAAGCTTGCTGATTCTCAAGAAGATGCTGGGATTGGAGCTCAAAGCAATGAAAGGTAGTGGGAAATGATTTATCTGCTTGCATAGGCATTCATTTGTATAGATGTTTATGAATACTCAGCACACTTTATTAAAAACATTTCTGCAATAGACAACATAGAATAGTGCTTTAAATGAGCAAAAAACGATAAAAAGGAAAAGACAATCCGAACTCAGCTGCAAGGGTTATGTGTGACAGCAAATGTGAACTGCCTCATTTCTGTGTATATGTCTGAGATTCGTGAATCTAACATCATCTCTGGTGATGAATGTACTGAGGATTACATTCATTTGGGGACACCTATACTTACAGCTACTAGTAGGGCTGAGCAAAAAAAAATGTTATACGAATCCGAACCTATCGGGTCCATACCCAGACCCGGTTGAGCTGGGTCCAAGACTGGTTCCAAAATCCTGGAACCAATTGCAACTGGGTCCTAAAAACTTCGAACCAGAACTAGACCCATTATCCAATTGCTAGATCCAATCAGTTTTTTTTTTTAAATGTCTGGGTTACCCGGCTATCCATTGACATCAGATGTTGTTCTCGTGATACCGCCGTGATTTTTGGCTCTATGTTGATATGATTGAATCCTTTTTTAATACATAAGACTATGAGAAGATGTTTTTTCAAAAATTCTTGGATGAAATGACATGCTATTTATTAGCTAACAAATTGGAATTTAATACATGGTAGTTGCCTAGCTATGACTCTATTAAATTTGATTTTGAACGATCGATTAGCTAATTTCGTAGGTTTATTGATTCTCTTACAAAGTCACAACCACAAGCCTAAAATTTAAATGAAATGAAATAAAACCAAATATGAAAAATTAGGAACCAGGTATTCTGGACCCAGTTCCAAAAATTCTAAAGCCGTTTCTAACCGGGATTGATTCCATGAAAATGGACTGGGAAGCCGCTCTTGCTCAGCCCTAGCTGCCGACATGCAACCGAGTGATGTCTAACAACAGGATGTCGCCTAAGGGGTTGCAGTAACTAATTGAAAATCTAAATGACAAGAAAAAATAGGCCATCAAAGAAAGTGTTTCAGCTGCTTCTTGTACTTACAAGCTGATACAATACCAGTAAAGCTAGCGGCGTGGTTGGTCTGCAACTTCAACACTTGTTCTCACTCCCTGCCGCTTATCTAAGATAGGATGAGGGTGATTGAGGAGGATGTGTACATGACATTAGGTCTCCCTAGAAGTTCTCTTAAGATAATCGAGGCTAAACATGAAACCAATGCAAGTGTTGGGTTTAAAAGCCAACTACCTCAGTGGAAAGAGCATTGGCTTGATCATGATAGTATCTCTAAGCATGGGGAGATTATTGAAATGATGGAGAGTCAAATAGGTGGAGGGGAGGAGTTCAAAAGAAATTTCATAATATTCATCATGCCCACATGTCTGCGTCGGAACCAAAGAGGGGGAGTGAATTACCTCATATTGAACACACTATTGGATTTAGGCAAAGTCACACTAGTGAACTAGGTGCAATATAAGTGCTTATAGAATCGATCAATGAGTGAAGGAAGAAGATGTCAAGATTCTTCGAAGGGGCGATCCTTTTTCAATGGTATTTTCAACACTTAAGTTGAAGTCCAGCAATTAGGAAAAGGCATTAGCAAGTCCTAACTAGATATGATTCATGGATGATGTTTGCAATATGCAATTGAGATCAGTGGTCTTTAGAAGAAAAATTAGTGTGCATTATTAGAAAAACTAGTGATCATCTATGGGATGGTCCTTACATTTAGGCTCTATCACTAACCAGATCATGCGTACATTCTTTTCGCATTCGAATACTGTCAATAACCTACAAATTAGAGATCATCATATGTCTAATTAGTGATCATTATTAGAAAATTTCGTGATTAAAAAAACTATTCCAGCATGGTACCTTTAATAAGGGCCTGTTCGTTTCCAGCATTTTGTACCTACTACCTACTCTAACCTGCTCGAAGCTGCTCGAATCTGCTCGAATCTACTAACTGCTAGTCAAACCTACTTCAACTCACTCAAACCTACTTCGACCTATTCCAACCTGCTCCAACCCGCTCCGACCTGCTCCAACCTCATCGAGAGAATATTTGAAATATTAAAGAACACTTGGAAGATCTTAAAGAGCAGCATACCTCGAGTGAGTAGAGAACAACAAATTTATATAATTATATCATGGTACACGTTACACAACTTCATCCAAATGCATAAAAAAGGGATACCAATTTTACTGAGGATAACAAACATTACAACCATCCCCAACATTAGGTTGTATGATGCGCGAAACAAGCAAGCAATAAATAAATGTAGAGATGCAATAGCTAATATGATTTCAACATCGAGAAACAATAATTACAATATATGCTAATTTTAGTTATAAAGAAAGGCATATGGTTATCATAGACTAACGTTTGGTAATGTATTACGATGACATTTAACTTTTCTGTTACATTATTTTCGTAAATTTATTATACAGTAATTGTTACGAAAATGTGATGTAATCAATATAAATTATCATCGATAATCATAACATTAGAAGAATTACAACAAAAACTTTCCAAAACACTCTAACCTACTTCCAGTTTGCTCCAACCTGTTCTTACCTGCTCGTACCCACTTCTACCTACTAACTGCTAGTCAAACCTGCTCCAAACTGTTTCAACCTGCTTCTACCTACTCCAACCTGCTAACAGGTATTCCAAAATGCTGAAAACAAACAGGCCCTAAATAAGTTATCATCATTATAAAAATTTAATGATTAGTTCAAACCCTTTTTAAAGTAAATTAATGACCACCAGTAGACAAATTAGTGATAATTACTAGACTAAAATTCGTTATCAGCATTGGACAAATTAGTGATCATTATTAGAAAAATTAGTTATCACCAAATGTTCCAACATATTAACTCAAATAAATTAGTGATCAACATCAGACAAAATAGTGATCTAACACCCAACTTGACCATGCATGCATTATCTTTGCAGTTAAATACTGTCAATAACCTGCAAATTAGTGATCACCATCTCTTATTACAAAGGTTAGTAATCACAAAGATATTCCAACATATTAACTTTAATAAATTGGTGATCATCAGTAGACATAGTTATCATAATTGTACCAATCAGTGATAAATTCAGTGCCCTTTTTTTATAGTTCCCATTCATTTTATAATTTAGCTTCAATTTCAATGTGTTTCTGATTCTAGTAACTGTGTTACATTCATCATGTGGTTTTCAAACTAAGGTCCGTGTTTCGTGAATTCCTGACGTTGAGAGAGTATACAAATTACAAAATAAAATTTGGGCAGAACACGAATTCAAAGTCAAATTTGGAAAAGGTTATCTTAAGAATTCCTTAGATAAGACCATAGTAACTAATGAGGAAGAAGTTCATGAAGAGAAACGTCGCAACAGAAGGGTTGAAACCGAAGATAAAGTCGAAGATCAAATCAAAGGTCAAGGTAAGTCAATACTCAACTTTTTTGAGAAAACATACCAGTGTTGTTTTCCCACGTTGTTTTTATTTAAAATGACATTTCTACTTGCTATAAGTATTATTTGTTTCAATCAGACTCTTTTTAGGATCGTAAGGTGGTAACTGATAAAATTATAAGCAACACTTGATTGCTAGCGCAGGTCATGATAGAATTGGAATAGTTGCTTCCTGAAGCACGCACCCCCTCAAGAGAGTAAGAAAACTAATTGCAGGATTAATGAGTGATGAGCTCACCAGGGACATGCCTAAAAAGTCAAAGAGCAGAACCCCGGTACTATTGATGATCTTGTATGAATTGAAAGATTTCTTGATGGAGATTGATGTGATTGAGAAGTAGTTTGTGAGCTCCCGAAATACCATGTATGAGTTCCCATAGTTAACTCCACCTGGTTTCAGCCTTGGGTTCTCTTAAAAGGAGAATTAGGCGTTATGCAGTGGACTTATACAAGAACTAAATTGTGATGTGGAGGATGCCCTTAAGAGAGGTATGATGGGGTCTGCGCCCTACAGCAACACACTATTGCTGATGGGTGCTTCTTCTATACTACTGTGTTTTCGGCTTCCCTTGTTTTTTCTCCTTTTGTTTTATTTTTTTTAAAGATAGGATTTTTTTTTCTTTCTACGTGATTTGGGATCAGGTCTTGCAATGAGTCTAATTGTAACACCCTGAGATTTTTGTTACTTATTTTGAATTATATGTAATATGTAAATTATGTGTATATTATGCGCATTTTATTTTAGGCACATGTGTGTGTTTTAAGAAGTTATTATTATTATTATTATTATTATTATTATTATTATTATTATTATTATTATTATTATTATAATATTTTGGGGAGTAATTAGAAAGTACGTCTCACTTAGTGGTAATTGTCCGCCAAAAAAAAAAGAAATGGAAGGAAGAGTCAAAAAAGGGCGCTTGACAAAAAAAAGGAAAAAGAAAAGGGGGAAAGGGGGTTTTATTTACGTGATATTTATCCAAGGGGAAGGGGGGTTTCTGTGCCTTCTTCCCCCCAACTTAAACACCACGCACAGAGAGAAGAAAAGGAGGAGGAGAAGAAGAAGAAGAAGGAGGAGGAGAAGAAGATTAAGGTTTTTGATTTTGAAATTAAATTAAGGTGAATAATTTTTACCTTATCTACCCTTAAAATTGATTAGGGAAAAATTAATTTTAAGAGTTATGCTTGAATTTGGGAAATCAATTGAGAATTGAAGCTATAAATTTGATATTTTAAAGTTTAGTAGATTAGAACCCTAAATTCATTTGTTAGAAACCCACAACCAAAATTTTCATGGTGATTTGTGATTTTAGATTATGTGAACATTGTGAATTGATGGTTATGTCATGAATTCATCCAAATACATGCTAAAATGAGAATTTGTGGATTGATTACTTATATTGGATGAACAAGAAAGTAGAAAAATAGAGGTTGAATTTTCGAATGTTGCACATAGCCTGCCACTGTTTGAATTTATATGAATTATTGAGATGGCAAAAATTCCTAAAATTTGTACTTAAATTGACCCATGGTATTGGAAAATTTCCTATAAATTTTTGTGAATTTTTGATATGTGGTTTGGAAGTTATGAATTTTTGATTAAAGCTACCCATTATTTGGTGTGAACATTCAAATGAAGTTTGAATTACTGTGAATCATTGGGTTTGGGGGAATTGTGAAACTTTCATTGTGGAATATAGATGTTATTTAGAGATTTTGGGTAGAGTTTTATGAATTTTGGATGATTATTTCACGAGTTATGAATTTTTGATTGAAACTACCCTGTTTCAGTGTATAGTTTTGGTCACTGTTTTAATATGTTATAAAAATTTGATTGGAGAACAATTATGAAAATTTTACTGTAGATTTTTCATGATATTGGGTAATTTCTTGTAAATTTGTGTGAATTTTGGTTGTGTATGCCATAAGTTGTGAATTTTTGAGCATAATTCCCAGATTTTTGATAATTTCGTCTTATTATTTGAATTTCTGGAAATTATTGAAAATTATTGAGAAAATTATTGAAATTTTTATGTTAGAATATATTTATTATTTTTCAATTTTTCTGTAAATTTTTGTAAATGTTGAATGTGTATTATTTGAGTTATGAATTTTTGAGTGGAATGCTATGTTTGGTATGGTTATGATTATTCGTATGCATAAATTAAATCTTTATCATGTTTGTGGTGATTTCATGCGTTAAAATAGTAATTTGTTTTTTATGGATTGTTGGAAACTTCTGAAAAATATTTTGGGTGGAATTAAGCCTTATTTTGATTATGTTTTTATTAATATTGTAAAATTGAGCTTCTTTGAAAATGAAAAGGTGATTATATGGATTATACGATTTCANNAAGTTATGTTTTTGGGGAAAAAAGTTCATGTCTTGACTGAGACTATGACAGAGCGTTCTAGAGCTATCGCCATAAAAGTAGTTGTCTTTGTATTTGAAACTGTGTGAGTTGTTGGTTGATACCTTGAGTGGACACTGTCCAGTCCAACAATTGACTCTTTAGTTTGCATTATTTGCGGGTCCACGGTACTCCAGTATGTGAATGTAACTGATCACTTTGTGATTTGAGGACCTCTACATACTTTAAAATATTAGGTACCTGGTTGGTACCATATGAATGAGTTGCGACTGGTCCACCATTAGTTGGTACCATATGAATGAGCCATAGCTGGGCTACCAGGATGTGTTTGTCACCCAAGTGTTGTGATGGTTCTTTGTGTGTATCATGAGTTAATTTCTCCTAAACTAAAAAGACTTGCATTCAATCAAGAATATGTGATGCTATGAAATTGGCTTTGGCTTGAATGTGGACTTTGGATATGATATGAAACCGGTTTGGGTTTGGATTGTTGGTTTTGGATTTGAAGAATCATTCAAGATTTTTATAAAATTGTGATTGATTTGAACCATATATGTGATCGATAAATATGTTTAAAGAAATATATTATCTGTTAAAGCACATATGTGAACTTTTGAATTGACTATGCTTTATGTATGCGTTAAGTATGGTTATAGGCGGGCCATTAGTATGATTTAGCAGGCTTTGCTTTCTTTTGGATTTTAATGAGGATTAGGAGCCTAAATTAAAAGGACATGGTTGGTATGGGACAACTAGGGTTAGTTTAATGAATAGACTAACAGCAGAGTTTGTTCAGAGACTTAAGTAAAAACGAGAGTCCTTGAAACATACCCAATATGGCACAGGTATGATTAAGTAGTCTAATTACCTACCTCATAACAAATATGCGTGTGTGTTTGTGAAGTTCGACAACATGTTGGATATGAAAGATATGAGTTTATTTAGATTTCTGGAGCATAAGCATGTTCTCTTATTGCCTTCTATATGCCATATGATATGTTCTGTCTATATGTCATAAGATACGTATACTGTGTGATTATGTGTTAACCGGTTAATGTGCATAATGTAACAATGGGAAATGTAAAGGTTATTTACTAGGCTCGGGGAGCTCATGGCCTCACCATTTTTCAGATTTTTGAAAGCAAAGAAGGATCATAGGAGCATTAAGAGAGCTAGTGAGCACTGAAATATTTATGAAGAACCTTAGTCGGAAATGCAGACTTCATTATTTGTTTATGTTATGAATTATGTTTATTAAATGTAATTATGGATGTATTTTTGAGATTACATATGTATAAGAACATTTTGGATATGATTTAAGTATGTATTTAATGCATGTTTTAGATTTGCCTTCCCGAAATTTTAGTAAGATTTTGATAAGAGCTTTCGCTGCGCTCGTCTTTTTACAGGTTAATTAAGGTTGAGAAGTCTAGATTGCCTTATGGATATTCCTTGTTAGACGTCCACGGCAGTGGCGCGTCCGCCTCCTTCGGGCAGGGCATTACACTAATAGTCCAATTCTTGTTGCTATTTGAGAGAAGAAAATGGTATTATGGTTTTCCAAATTTGTGATCATCATTATACAAATTATTGATCATTAATAGAAAAATTGGTACATGTTATGAATGATCGTTGCATGTGAACTGCATCACTAACTTAGAAATTAGTAATCATTAATAAACACATTAGTGATCTAAGAGCCCAACTTAATAATGGATACATAATCTCTGTGTTTAAACACTATCATCAACCTACAAATCTAGTGATCATCATTGATCAAATGAGTGATATTTAGGCTCTGTTCTCTTCGTGGGTCAATTCATATTTACCAACCTCAACCCACTTCAGCCTACTTCAATCTATTTCAACCTACTTCAACCCATTTGAAAAAAAAAAATACC
>NCQT01152693.1:4992-16361 GCA_002740465.1 Stenocereus thurberi | reverse complement strand
CCAGGTACAAGTCAATTTGCAGCTAAGGACATGAGAAAACCAAGGATTACATCACTGTGTACTAACTAGATATGGACCGGTCCAAAGGAATTAAAACCGTCCTTTTTGCTGGTTAATAGCAGCACAAGGGGGTGCTTCCTGGTCTTTTAAGGATGATGATTTGATAAATATTTATCTCATCTTTCATGCCCTAAAGTTTCCAAAAAGTTGGAGTTCAATAGGTCACCCAATGCTTCCTTGTTTCGGCCATGCGCTGGAATTCTGCTCAGCCTGCACTGTTTGAATGAACCGGCTGTTTGACCTAGCAAACGACCTCCAAATGACTTGCAACTTGGCTTATTGGAAAGATAACATCTTAAACTTGAAAAGGGTGGTCATGGCAGTCAATTATACCCTCAGTAGCTGGTCCAAAAAGATTGACAAAACCGGGCCAATTTTCGGTTGAACTGGGCAGTAGGTCATTGGTGTTGTTCATGGTGTTTCTGACCATTGCTTGTACTTCTTTGACTTCGTTGATGGTGCTGGACTCTTGTGGGATGGAGGGGGAGAGGTTGGAAGGGTTATGAAGATGGTCCCCATCACTTGGCATGACAAGCAAATAAAAGAATAATAGAATGAGCAAGAGGATGGAGGCTTTTGGAGGAAGTCTCCATTAATAACTGAAGGAAGATCATGAGAAAATGATCATAATTATTATCTTGTTGCGTAAGTTAGCGCAAACACAAGCTACTCGCCAGTTGCTGACCATTCCTGGAAACAGGTCGATACTGTACTTTCCATATGTGGTAACCAGTTCCACAATTGTCCAATGATGAATTAGATAGGCTCCTCGGTAAGTGTGCTGGATTTGTCTGTTGAGCAATCAGCTAAGCTTAAATCTTTTCTTAGTGGATCTGAGATCTTTGGTCCTCACTACAACCTAGGCAGTTGACTGTGCAGCCTTAGGGCACTAAATAGCAGAGATGTCGACTCATTGGGTTCATCATACAGAATACAGTGGGTAGAATCACAGTAAATACTTTGTCTATGGGGCGTGCTTTTCGGAAGTCACCTGCCATGGCCGGCGAATAGACTTCCCCATTATAAATAATTGGTCCAGGATGGCAGGACCCATGCGATAACTGCCGAACATAATCAGTCCCATTTGACTTTCTTATCGTAACTGCAAAGCAGTTTGTGTTCTCTACTGATTGGAAGAGAGCCAGTGGTCTTGTCAGCATTACTAGCTGCCACGATGTCTACCTCTGTTCTGATTCCTATGAGCTTTTAAGAACTACAGCCAAAATTCAAGCATTTGTTCGGGCTCCGGGGGGGTGGTTTCAAGTAGATTTTATGCAATCTTTCACTTATAGATATTAGCCTCTGAAGTGAATGCCAATGCATGCTTACATGTGCTGCATTTCCACCCCCACCCCGTGGTGAATGATGCTTTGAGGGACTTCGGTAAAGATTGAATTCTAAGGCCTCTTTCTAAAGTTGCAGTCCTTCTTAAACCCTAGCTTCTGAGGCAGTTATGGATGGTGAATTGGAATATATGGCATGCCATGACAAAATCTTCCTAATCAATTCCTTCTCTTTTTAAAAGAGGGCAGGAAAAGGAGGATTTGTGCACCTCCAGAAAGTGAAGTGATTGTTTGACCTATTTTTTCCTTAGATTATTCAGTGTTCTTTTGCTTATTAAATGTTTGAAGTATTAAAACAGAAATGATATTGCTTAAGAAGAAGTGATCTGCTCAAATTTGTGCTTGACTAAATCTTCTAGCCCAGCATGTAATTCACTCTTTCAGTTGTATTAATTCTGGCTGTCAACCCACGCCAAGCCACTAACCTTTGTGATGAATATCAAATCTGCTTTGCAGGCAAAGTTATCTGTGCAAGAACTGCAAGCGCCCTGGTCATTTTGCCAGGGAATGTCCAAATGATTCTGTGTGCAACAACTGTGGACAAGCTGGGTAAGCATGTAAATTTGATGCATAGCTAGTCTGTCCCACCACTCTCTTACTTAATCAAGCTATTCTTTTTCTGCTGTTCCGTTATGAGCAAGGGAAAAAAATTATGAAGTTCCTGCAGGATATCACTGCTATTATGCTCGAAAAACCTGTTCTTTGGAAAATTATCCTTTTTCTTTCTTTTTTTTCTGTTGTGCCCTGAAGAGGGGGGGGGTGATGCCGTGATGGTCAGTGGGAAGATTATTAAAATATTTGCATGTATACATTCCTTTATTTTTCCTGGGGAAATTTAGTTAGTTATGTATTTTTTTCTGGCTACCCCCTCCTTGCTTAGCAGCAAAAGGTTGGAGTATATTTTTGTGAGCATGTTGGTTACTAGTTCCCTTTTCTTTTTTTATGAGCCTTAGATTGTTGCGTTTTCATGTTTTTTGGGAAGGTAACTTTACAAGTCAAGTGCTTAGCAAATGCTCAAATTGACTGAGGCTTGCATAGAAAATCAGAAAAATGCAATAGATTTTATAGAGGTGGATATAGAAGCTTCCGTGCTATTGCAAGCAGACATTTGTATTTTGAATCTTCTAGGTGTTGTAGTTGTAAAAGCCCCAACATATCCTTTCCTGACATTGGGACTGCGGGTCCTCACCTAAAGTTAACTGCTTAGATGGTGGGCTACCTGTTCTTTTGAGTAGGTGTCTGGGATTACATTTTTCCCTGCCTTTTGGTGGTAGTGTGCTACCCTAGCCAGTGGACAACTGCCAAGAGTGATTGGTGATTTCGCTTCAAGTTTCAACCAATTTGGATTGCAAAAGTATCCAATCAAACTTCAAAATTAAGTACCAAAATGTGATCAATAAAACTTATGTTTCGTACTCACAACTCCAGTGAATTACAGACTGTTGGGTCTATTTCCCAAATATGAACTCTAAAAAGTGATAGTGAGTTCACTGCTCTTTAAAATCTCTTACTCTGGGAATTTTGAGGTTTTAATAATTTCAATCTTCAATAAGGGCCAAGGGACAGTTATAAATACAAGAAAGCGAACGAGAACACTTGAATACAAAAATGAAGACTACGAACTCAAACCAACTATAATGAATCACCAGTGAGTCAACAACTATGGATCTCTGTAATCTTAAAACAACTTAATGCTGTTAGAAATAAAAGCTTTAGGCGCTTGGTATGACATATTCGGATCTAAAGTCCAAACTCATCAGTTTCTGCTCTAAAACTTTCCTCACTTTAGTGATACAAACTAGCGTTCAAGAGAAAATTTTCACTTCGAGAAACAAATTGAATTGATATTTACTCTTTGGCTAATTGTACAAGAGAGTTTTTGCCTTTTTTTGTAGGAGACTCATCTTCGAAGCTTTCTCATATGAGTATTACTTCTCTGATTTTCCAGCCTATCTTCACTTGTTTTTCATTTCTTTATTTATTTTTTTATTTCTTTTGGTTCTTATGGGGAGCCTTCTGCTGGATGCTTTTAAGAGTATCCAGCATGTCTGAGTGATGAGCAAACTGCTTTCTGGTGGGAAAAGCCCCTCTTGAGACCAACTTGTGGCAAAACTGCATGCAGTGAGAGGGTGCTGGCAATTGAGTATCTTTACTCATAAGTGCTGTCTTTTCAACTGCCTATTAAGGCTAATTACATCCTAAGCTAACCGTTGGAAAAGGCGATTAAGATTGTTATGTTAACAAATAGAACAAGATTAGAGGCTAAACAAGTTTTAAAAAAAATTGGAACAGGTTGAGAACAAACAAACCCATTTGTTGTAGCTCCCCAATCTTGGATAATTCTTACATAAGCTTTGATGACATTCAAAACATGAGTGGCTAATGTCGTACCAAACTAGCGATGGGTTTGAGGAGCTTAAGAGTTAAGACATTCTTCAAATTCAGATCCGCACCCAAAATTTGAAGAAGCAAACAAGTAGCTTGCCAAAGAGCATGTTGATATACTTGCTTGTATGCTCAAGAGTATTCTTTCCCATTTGGAGTGCTGACGGCTATGGACTCTTATTCAAAAGTTAAAGATCATTCCCTCTTCTGAGATCAACAAATGAGGATTTGGAAAAGCAGGTGTAAGAGACTCGTTTATGATAGTTAGGTATGCGTTTTTATCATCCTGTTTAGACAAGTAATACCTAGCAATTTAAAGGAGAAGGGGGAAAAAACCAAGAAAGAAATAAAGAAAAAACTAAATCTATATTTACACCAGAAAAGATACCTTCAGAAAGGGGGACAATAATTCAAAAGATACCTATAATATTGTTTCTTGAATCATATACAACTCTCAAATAAAAGTCTATTGAAAATCTTATTTTATTACTTAATCATAATGAACTGCTTTATTAATGCATTAGTCACATTTTGAATTTCTAGTCATTTCCCTTGTCATCTCATCATTCTAATAAAGGATGAACGAGCATCATAATTACTGGGAGCCTTCTGTATAAATTTCTGGGTCTACATAGAGTATATTGTGCAGACCAGAGTTGCCCCGAAGACAATGGCCTGGATTCCAGAACAAGGCATGTACCCAGTGAAGTGAGGTATGGGGGTCTACGATAATTAAAAACCAAAGTAGTAGCTCTTTACCTGGTCTTATGATGAACAATATCGTAGGAGCAAACTGTGAGCAATGACTGACTACGTTTTGGTGGATTGTTGGCTTTTGCCAGCAGTCACTAGAGCTATGAGAGTGCTGGTCTGGATGTTTCTGTCCCAGATTGAGGTTTGGTAACCTTGCGTTTCCATGTTGGCAGCTAACCATTAAATGTTGAGTTTTGCATGGGAGGACATTCCTCCAGTTTCCTGACCAGTAGAGAACTTGGGGAATCTGCTGGTACAGTACATTAGGATGAGGCTAAAGCTTGGTATGTATGGATGATGGAAAGTACCTAGCTGGGCTCTAGCCTTGGCCTGTTGTATGGTTGCGATTATGTTGGCATAGGTTCCTATATTCATTAACAACTGCAACTCAGAATTGGCGCAGAATGTGTGCGTTAATGCCTAACTGAAGTACTGAACAAGTCTCAAATTTTGAAATGAACATACTCAAGGATCCTATGGTTATGACTCATGACGGTGACAATCTACTCATGTTGGGTCTCTGTTTCGTAATGAAACACTACATAAGAAAGAAAACTATGGCTGCAAATCTCATCCTAGTGCATTATACCTTGGATTGGGTATTCGGTTAAGGAGATCATAAAAATATCCAAGATTAAGGAAAGAACAAATTTGTTTACACTCATACTGCAATATAATCATGGAACAAATAGCATATTTGATATTTCACTAGTGTAAATAAATTTTTTTTTTCCTTATAAAAAGAAAACAAATTTATTTACACTAGTGAAGCATCAAATATGCTATTTGTTCCATGTTTATATTGCAGTATGAGTTTCTATGGTCTTTGAGACCACACTTTGACTACGAGTCTTTCTATGCACTAAAAATTAATAAAATTAATTTTGAGAATTCTTATAAAACCCTAAACAGGTTTTGAATGCAGAACCTCCCTGGTTGAAGTTCAGGTGTTGCAACATCCCACCTAGATCAGCCAGGGTTCTGCATTTTAGTCTTGCAGATATTTGTGTCTTTCTTATGCAGCTGCTGATCCATGTTTACTCAGCCCCGTCTCCCCAGCCCCACCCCCTGATGTGGTTCCAAGGAAATCACCTAGATAGCAGAAAGGGGATTTCGATAGCGGCTACAGAATACTGAAGCTCAGCAGAGAAAATGTTAGAGAGAAAAAAAAGTAGAAAGAAATGAACTTGTGATTGATTTTCCAGATGCTTTCCCCTTCTAAAAGCCAAGTTCATATACACCCTCACCATAACTGTATTTCCTGCCAAATTTGGCCAACTCAGCAAAACACTGGCGAAAACTTCGGGTAGCAATTGACAGCTCACAAAATACCAGGGAAAAAAAAGGGAAAAAAATAGCAAACATCTAGAAATTATAGAGAAATGCAGTAAAAATGTAATTCTCTACTTCAGTCATTCCCCCTTCACATCAATCTTGCCCTCAAGGCTGGAATTGTGGATATTTGGCTCCAAAATCATCAGCAAAGACTCAAGTAGCTTGTTCCTCAGTTCCAACCCTCCATTGTATCAGATATTGAACTATTCTATTGTGCCTCTTGGCAATCCTTCTAGCCAAACTCTTGTCCGGATTAGGGGTAGCTTCTGCATCAGTGCCTTTTGCAACCAATGTGGAATGTAGGTTAAAGCTGGTAACTGACCTCTGAAAGCTTTTAGCAGTGACACATGCACGGTGGAATGGATTTGAGCACTGGTTGTGAACTGCCGTTTGTAGGCAACTTTTCCAACCTTATTCATGATTTGGGATGGTCCAAAATATTTGGGACCCAATTTGGTATTAGGCCTATGTTGAACGTTGGTCTGTATGTAGGGTTGAAGTTTCAACCCAACCCAATCATCGTCTTTTATGCCTTGGTCAGGTGATACCTCATCTTAGTGATCATCCCTTTCGTCCTTTGCAAGGTTCTATCAATTGTAGTTTGCCTTGATTCCCAATGTAGATATGGTAAATGGATTAGTGGGGGTTGATCATACATCACTTCATAGGGTGTGAGTTGAGTGGAAGAGGGGTACGTGGTACTATACCACCACTCAGCAGGGGACAACCATTTAGATCACTCCTTTGGGTTTTGATTATACATGCACCTTAGATAACCTTCTAAGCATCTATTAAGGACTTCGGTCTGTCCATTTGTTTGAGGATGGTAGGATGAAGATAATAGTACATCCACCCCTTGGATGGGGAATAGTGCTTCCCAAAGCAGCTGGTGAAGAGAGCTTCTCTATCACTGTCAATGCTTCTTAGCATACCAGGTAATTTGAAGATGTGATTTACATAGGGTTGGGCTACATCCTGAGCTGAAAACGGATGCTTTATTGCAACAAAGTGAGCATAGTTACGAAACCTATCCTCTACCATCCATATGACTTCTTTGCCGAAGAACTATGGAAGACCTTCATTAAAATCCATGGATTTGTCCACCCATACTTCCTCAGGAATTGGAATTGGAAGTGCTTGCAGGAGCCCAGGATAAGCACTATTGTGATGCTTACAAGCTTGACAAGTTACAGATTGCCTGACTGCCTAACAAAATGCTGGACATCTTTGTTTGCACTGTCCCGAAAGGAAAGTTGTTTAACATTTTTAATATGTTATTTCCGTCCAGAATGACCTCCTGTTGCTGATGAATGTACCCAATGCAAAATTTTGAACCACAGGTCAGTGTCATTCCCCACCACCAACTTGCCTGTTTTCCTTAATTAACCTTCAGACATTAGATACTTGGGGTGACTGTGTGGGTCCTCCATCTTTTGGTTGATAATTTGCTGTAAGTCTTTTTGCCGAGAATGTTGTGTCAATTGGAATGGACCAGACTGGATAGATGACCATCATCAGTAGTTTCAGCTCCTTTGACCCTTGACAATGCATCCACTACCACATTCTCACTACCGCTTTTATAATGAATCTCATAATCGGACCCTGTTAGCTTGGACAACCAAAACTGTTGGAAAAGGGGTGGTAATCTTTGCTGTATGAGGTATTTGAGGCTTCTCTGGTCATTCTGATGATAAACGTTCTTCCATTGAGTATTTTTCCCACTTTCGCACAGCAAAAGCCACTGCCAACATCTCCTTTTCCTTTTCATACACTCGAGATTCTACCATTTTGGTCCCAGTGTTGCTAATGAATGCAATGGGGTGCCTTTCCTGCTGAGCGTCGAAGGCCTTAGTCTTCTGCCCAAACAAAGTTGTTTTTCTTGAGTAATTTTGTTATAGGTTTGCTAATGAATATGTAACCTCTAATGAATTTCCTGTATTACCCGGTGAGTTCCAAGAAGCTTCCTACTTGCTTGACTGACTGAGGTTGTAGCCACTCGATTATGGCTCCTATCTTTTTGGGGTCTGTCTCTACTCCTTCAGCAGAGATATAGTGGCCTAAGTACTCCACTTTGGAAATACCAAAGGCACACTTGGTTTGGCAAATAGGCATTGCTGCCTCATAGACTTTAACATTATCTGAAGATGTTTAGCACGTTGTTCTAGAGATGAGTTGTAACTCAAGATGTCATCCCAAAAAAAAAAAAAAATCAAACTTAAGAATGGCTTGAACACAGTTCGTGAGGCCTTGAAATGTTGTTGGGGCATTTTGTGAGGCCAAAAGCCATCACTAAGAATTCAAAATGCCCTAAATGTGTTTTAAAGGCTATTTTGTGAATATCATCTTCACTTATCCTCATTTGATGGTACCTTGATCTTAGATCCACCTTGGATGGCTGAAGCTGCCGGTTCATCTAACAGCTCCTCAATGATGGGGATTGGAAATTTGTCCTTAACTGTGCTCTTGTTCAAATACCTATAGTCCACATATAGCCACCAGGTTCCATCTTTCTCTCGCACTAGTATAACAGATGATGCAAACGGGCTTGAGGTCAGCTGAATAATCCCTTTATCCAACGTCTCTTTCACCAATTTTTCAATAAGATCCTTATGTTTTGAGGTATACCTATAAGGCCTTCTATTTGCTGCGTTTGCCCCTTCCTTCAGAGTGAATGGTCCTCTTGACGGACGCAAAGAGGCTGGTTCTTGGAAGACATCTGAGTAGGTATACAAGATAGGCTGTAGCTGAGAAGGAACTTCTTCCATTGTGCTGCTCAAATAAGTAAAGTCACTTTGAGCAGGTAAAGTCACTTTCAATTAGAATTACCCGTAGCATATAGATGGGAGCATATAGATGGGAGGTGCTATGGTCAAAGCTTTGAGTAGCTGTTCTTGAGACATTAATTGCATTTTTTCACATCTCAGCCCTCTTAACACATGATTTTGCCTCTAAAAATAAATTCCATCTTCAGATGTTTAAAATCCTACTTGATGACCATGACCCCTAAAGTTGCTAGCCATTGGATTCCCAAAACCATGTCACTCTGCCCAAGGCAATGAGAGCATGTCTGATGTGAAAGTAGTCCCATGCAATTGCCATTGGAAGGTTCTGCAAATGAATTGGCATTTCAATTGATTACCATCAGCAGTAGTCACAAATTGGGCCTCAATTGCTTTTAACTCACATCCTAGTTTTCTTGCCAAATCCAAATCCAAAAAATTGTGTGCGCTACAAGAACCAAAGAGAATGTACTGGCTTTTCTTGCCGAAATCCCAGTTCACCCTCATTATGTGGAATCCTTGCTTAACACTCATAGCTATTAAGCACAGACATGCCATTTCTCACCGTGCACCCATTTCTGATACTTGTCTGACATGGATACGTCCCGACACGCGCTAGACACACATGTCAGATACAGGCAAAAACAAGACCAAAAATTAAAGCTTAAAAAATGATTCTGACTCGCAGTGGACTTATGGGGCAACACGCAAACTTCAATGTTGGACACGTTCAGGCTACTGAACTGCACAGCTTCCTGCACTGGACTTGTGGCTTCGACCAGTTAGGAAGATCCGGAGGGGCAGTGGACGGAAACTCGGAATGTTGTAGCCTTGATTCCGCCATTTTAGGGGTGAAATGCCTTGGAGGGAGTCTACTTGCAGAGAGGGAGGAAGGAGAGAGGGATGCCTGGCAGACTGCCTGGCCCGGGGGGTGAATAGTTTTGACTCTCTCTCTCTCTCTCTCTCTCTCTCATTGCTGCTTTTCATGATGCACGGGACAGGATGAAGTGATTGGTCAGAAAAAGATTACTGTTGCTGTCAGCTGCTACACACCGCACAATTAGGGTCCTTTCATTTCATTTATCATTATTTTTTTCTACTTATTTGCTATCTCACAAATATTGAACAATTAAAATTTGCCTTTTTATTTATTTATTTGTTTATGTTAACTACCTTTCAACTCATTTAGAAACTGTATTCACCTTCCTTAGCTTTTCCTTGTGTAAAACTTGTTGCAAAATTTTCAATTTATAGAAAAAATTTAATAATAAACATGTCGGATTACATGTTGTATACCCCCTTTTTTCAAAAATCACGTGTTGCCAAGTCAGCGTCGCGTCGTATCCCGGCATGCTTCTTAATTCATAGCACTCATAGGTTTAGGTTCAGTTTCCTCCCGAGTCAAATTCCAGTTCTTCAGCAAACTCATCAGCCTGTCCAATCTCCTATTCATCGTCCCCTGGTACCTTCTTCTTAACAAATTTATGTCCTGTCTTATAAGGCTTATCACAAAAGAAGCATAAACCCTTGGCTATCTTGTCGGCTCTTTCAGCTGCTGTCAGCACCCTTGTAGGGTTATTACCTACTGATAATGAGTTTGGGGGTTTTAGTTGGAATATTGGTGTTATATCCACTCACTGTTTTGGGAGTTGGCAGAATTCCCTTTGAACTAAATGCTTCAGTAGTGGTGATCTTTCCTCACCCCCGCCCCCGGTTTTCATTATTGCTTGACAAGGCAGAAACAGATTCTTCTTGCAGTCTAGCATACTCCACAGCTTCAGATAAATTTTGGGCGTTGAAGGCTTTAACAAAGGGCTTGAGTTGTGGTTTCAATCCTCCTGTAAGGCTATCAAAAAGTAATCAAAGGGGAGCAACGGATTTCTCTGCATCACTAGGGCCTTCAAGTGCTCTAACTTCTCCAAATAATCCTCTAGAGTACCATCCTGGTATAATTTGTTAAACTTTACCACTCTACTGCTTAAGTCCTCCTTGAATCTAGCACATATGTCCACAATAGAGTCATCCCAAGACACTCTAGGTCTGGTCAACAATAACTACAATACCAAGTCTCGGCCGTCCAATTAAGTGAATTACAGCTGGATCTTGATCTACCCTCTGATGCTTAGAGGGACTTTTGCTAATAGAAAAATGCTCAGCAAACTTCTTAATCCAATTCCTGGGGTTTGTACCATCAAATGTAGGGGAATCAATTCTGGGGTTATTATTGAAATTACCTACATCTCTTGAAAAAGAATTGTTTAAGCTGCTCCAGTTATTGCACTCCCAGATAATCCTGGCAAGCTGACATTCTCCTATAATTGCAAGCGTATTTTGTTGTTCGTCAATTTTCTGATTCTGGGCTGAAATCTGCTGTTGCATCTACTTCCATGGCTTGTTTTTTGTCTTGTTTTCTGATTCAGGATTGGGATTTGCTTTGGTAACACTGATGTGGTTCCAAGGAAATCAGCCAGATAGCAGGAAAGGCATTTCGATAGCAGCCACACAATACCAAAGCTCAGCAGAAAAAATGTTCGGGAGAAGAGGCAGAGAGAGAAATGGCCTTGTGATTGATTTTCCAGATGCTTTCCCCTTCTACACGCCAAGTTCATATGCACCCTCACCATAACCGTATTTCCTGCCAAATTTGGCCTACTCAGGAAAACAACTAACCAGCTTCTGACAGCAATTGACAGCCCACAAAATACCAGGGAAA
>NCQT01152590.1:0-10401 GCA_002740465.1 Stenocereus thurberi | reverse complement strand
TTTCAACCTGTAATGACAAATACATATGCATATATAGAAAATGCTGAATTAAAATGTGGTGCCCAGCTTGCTTAATTTGTGATTAAGTTAACAAGAGATAATTAGAATGAATATTAGGTTCGGGCTGTTACATGAGCTAAGAGATCTTTAAGCAAAGGCGAGCAAGTTCTAGCCTTGCTCATGCTTGAAAGCAATAAAAGTGAGGAAGTGACTCCTTACACCCATTAATCAGCCCACTTATCTCACAATACCAAGATGTGTTTTCACAAGGACTACCCCCAGGCCTTCCTCCAACCCAAGGCATTGAACACCAAGTAGACCTCATCCTCGGTGCTCCACTTCCTAACAAGGCAACCTATAGATGTAACCCATAAGAAACCAAAGAGCTTCAAAGCCAAGTGAATGAATTAATGACTAAAGGCTATGTATGAGAGGGCATGAGTCCATGTTCAGTTGCCAGCTTTATTGGTATCTAAGAAGGATGGCACTTTCTGCATGTGTGTGGATAGTAAGGCCATAAACAACATAACCATCAAGTATAGGTATCCTATATGAAGACTTGATGACAGGCTTGATGAATTGTATGGCTCCTCTATCTTCTCTAAGATTGATTTGAAAAGTGGGTATCACCAAATCCGTATGAAAGAAGGGGATGAATGGAAGACAACATTCAAGACAAAGGGGGCTTTATGAGTGACTAGTTATGCCATTTGGCCTCTCTAATGCTCCTAGCACATTTATGAGATTAATGAATGAAGTCTTGAGGCCTTTTCTTGGAAGATTTGTGGTGGTCTACTTCGATAACATGTTGGTCTATTCAAAGAACCAAGAACATCTACATCATTTGGAAGAAGTATTCAAGTTTTTAAGAGCTCAAAGGCTTTTTGGTAACATGCAAAGGTGTGAGTTCCTTTCCTCCTAAGACACCTTTTTGGGGTATGTTATTTCCAAGGATAATATCTCTATGGACCAAGCCAAAGTTAAAACCATCAAGTCATGGCCAACTCCCACCTCTATCACCGAAGTAAGGAGCTTCCATGGCTTGGCATCCTCTTATAGGAGATTTATTAAGGGATTTAGCACCCTTATAGGCCCCATCACTGAATATATGAAGAAAGGCTCATTTGAGTGGAAAAGAGCTGCCCGTGATGCCTTTGAGAAGCTTAAGTCCATACTATGTGAGGCTTTGGTGCTAGCCCTTTCTAGCTTTAACAAGTTATTTGAGGTTGATTATGATACAAGTAGAGTTAGTATAGGGATTGTCCTCGTGCAAGATCAACCCCCTATTGCCTACTTTAGTGAAAAGCTCAATGGCTCAAGAAAGAACTACTCAACTTACGATAAGGAGTTTTATGCATTGGTAAGAGCTCTTGATCATTGATCACATTACTTAAGGCCAAAATAGTTTGTACTTCACTCCAATCATGAGGCCTTAAAATACTTAAATGGCCAATATAAGCTCAATCCAAGACATGTTAAGCGGGTTAAGTTCTTGTAAAGTTTCTCCTTTGTGGCTAAACATAAGAAGGGGAGCATAAATGTTGTAGCGGACGCATTATCTCAGTGGCATTCTCTTTTAGCCGTAATGGAAGCAAGGGTTCTAGGCTTCCAATTCATCTGAGAGCTCTATCAAGATGATGAAGACATCAAGCACTACCTCTATGATCAAGATAACCATAAGCATAGCCTCTGCACTATCCAAGAGGGCTTCTTATTCAAGTGCAACAAGCTATGTATTCCAAAGGGGCCAATCCGAAAGCTTCTTATCAAAGAGGCGCATGAAAGAGGCTTGGCTGGCCATTTTGGAACAACAAACCATTGACATGCTTAAGGAACACTTCTTTTGGTCCAAGGTGGGTGGGAACATCCATGAGGTAATTTTCAAGTGTTCTATTTGCCAAAAGGGCAAGAGCCAATTCCACCAAGGTTTATACACCACATTGCCTATTCCTAATGGTCCATAGGAGGATATGAGCATGGATTTTATAGTTGCTCTTCCAAGGACTCAAAGGGGCAAGGATGTCATTATGATGGTGGTAGACTGCTTTTCAAAGATGGCTCACTTCATTCCTTGTGAGAAAACTAATGATGCATCTCATGTGGCTTATCTTTACTTCAAGGAAGTTGTCAAGCTTCATGGCATACAAAGGAGCATTGTGTCAGATCAGAACACAAAGTTTCTTAGTCACTTTTAGAGGTGTTTATGGCATCTCACTCAGCACTAAGCTCTTGTATAGCACCTCATGCCACCCTCAAACGGATGGAGAGACCGAGGTCAACAATAAGACTTTTACCGTATGTTTGGAAGCTTGGTAAGTAAAATCATCAAGGAGTGGGATCCCAAGCTCCCACATGCTGAGTTTGTATATAACCGTACACCAAGCTTTGCTACTACCCACTCTCGATTTGAGTCATGTTATGGAATCAACCCTCTAACTCCACTTGAACTCGTACCTCTTCCTTTTATTTCTATAGTGAGTTATGAGGCAAAAGAAAGAGCAAAGGAGATGAAGAAGCTTCACCAACAAATTTGAGCAAAGATTGAGAAGACCAATGAGATATACAAGACAAGAGCAAACAAGCACCGCAAGGCCCTCACCTTCAAGCCTGGGGACTTGGTATGGCTACACTTGAGAAAGGAAAGATTCCCATCATGAAGGAGAAATAAGCTTATGCCAAGAGGGGATGGTCCTTTCAAAGTCCTTGAAAAGGTAAACAATAATGCCTACAAGCTAGAATTGCCCGGTGATATGGGTGTGTCTCCTACCTTCAATGTAAGTGACCTTACCTTGAGGATGAAGATGATGGTGATGATTTGAGGGCAAATCATAACCAAGAAAGGGATGATGAAGCAAATATCATGCCTATTTCAGTCCAAGAGAGCACTCAAGCCCTTCTTAGTGCTCAAAAGCTTCATCACACGGGACTTGGTCCATGCACTGATTTAGAGCCTCAGTTCAAAGTCCATCCTAAGCCCTTAGCATCTATTACCCTCCTCTTTTGGGAAGGTTAAGAGGCCTCCTAAAGGGTTTACTCATTAAATAGAGGCTATACCTACGATAGGAATAAGGGAAGCTCAAAACAGAAGGTTGTGCCCGTGAACAGTTTATGGATAAAAAATTAGTCTAAGTTTGAGGTAAATTTTGTCTATGCTGCACATGGAATAACTGAGGTTATTCTAGGCTATCTTTAAATTTAAGATATCACATGGAACAAGTTTTAAGTCATTTGGAGTTTATTTGGTCAGTCAAATTAAGCTTCAAAGTGGACTGTCCCAAAGTCAGCTGTTAGTTCCAGTTCGAACCATCTAGCTAGTATGGCCCATTAGTCTGAAATGGCTAGGTCTAAATTAGTGAAACTTTTTCCATTAAACAATAGACTTCTCAAACTTTCATATGAATCCTATTTCATTACATTTGGACTAGAAACAAGATAGTTATGGTTCATTGAATCTGACCCTGCTATAGTGTGAATATGCGAAAATCTGAAAGCATTTAATGCAAATGAATTCATCACCCATAAGAAACAAATGCACGGCCAGTTGATTCCAAGGATGCATCTCGCTTCCTTAATATGGGAATTCAAGATAATAAGTCCCCAAGCTGATGGAAACAAGTCTCAAGAACCCAGTCTTTAGATTTATATTGTTTTTACCATAATTTATCTAGTAACTTACTTTTATATTTCCTATGTTAATCTAGTAAGTTGTATTTTACATTTTCTATTTTCTATTTAAAATGAGTTCCCAAGAGTATTGTCCAGCTCTACAAAAGTGATACTCAAGTTTAGTTGAAGTCAAGCTGAATGAATGAACAATTAAGCTTGAAAGCTTTCTCTCTCTAAATCTTAAGTTCTCTTTATCCTTGTGAATAAGTTGGTGAGTTTTGAGTGGAGCCTTTATAAAGTTGTTGGTGGCTAAGCCTTTATACAATTTTTAGTGGATCCTAGTCTTGGTGGGTGGCGCTGCCTTTAAACCAAGTCATATCAACGTTCAAGGGGGAATTTGAACCTAAACTCAAGTTAGCAATTCTGCCCATCCGCATGCATGCTCCAGTTCCACTCAAGTTTCTTCACTTACATCTCCTCTGAGATTGATATTTGCACATCCATATGATGTACTTTAGGTCTAAACTAACAATAATAGTTAGACAAAGGTGAATTAGGTAAGTCGCACAGTAGGACGGAAAAACTTGTTGTAGGTNNNNCTATATTATTGTGTGTACCCTTTTGTGATAAGTTCAACAACTTTGTCATTAGCCTTACTATTTAAGAACTCACTTGTCTGAAATAGCTTTGTCTAATTCTAGAGGGCTAACTAGCTCCCACACTTTACAAGCTTTCATTGACACCAACTTATTTTATGTTGCGCCTTAAGTCACTTGTCCATATAACGGTTGGAAAGAGTATCTTAGCTCATTTCCCTCTTACAGAAGTGCCATAAAGGTTATTTTACCTCAATGTCAAAACAACATGAGGAATCTTTATGATTACTTTTTCTTGTAGAGATTCATATAATATCAAATCATTCCTTCTTCAATTGATTTTACTCCCACTTAAACCAAGACCAATCATCTTCTTCATACTTAGAACAAGAATAAGATCCTTTTTTATTCATTCTTGATGATGAAGTAGATCTTGATGATGAATTTATCATCATTAATTAAAATTCTCCCACTTAATGAAGGGATTCAGTTTGGCTAGAGAACCAATACAAATAAGCTTTAACCTATCTTGGCCTTTAATGGAAATTGATTCTTTAGAATGTGATATATATTGGCATAAATTTTATTTGTTCTCCCACTATCTTGTAGTTCAATTACTACAAAACCTATTAAGGTGTTTAGGTATCCCATAAAGACGCTTTTATTTTCCTCTTTGGCACTTCTATCAAACAGTTTTTATATATAGGATATGTACCCCTAAGGTCCAATGACTTTGAGGTTATGACTTTACCAATCCATAATTCTATGGAGTAGTTGCAGTTAGTAGGAAAGATTAAGATCATAGGTTACAGTAAAAAAGAGATCTCCTCAATATGACATTTACAGTTTTGTGCAATCATTGATTTTGCCATGAAAAGGAGCATTTTTTTTCCTTTCTCCATAACACTTTTTCGTCGTATACATTTAGGATAGTTACTTGATATACTATTCCTTTTCATCAAGCAATTCATTCATTAATGCCCACAAATATTTGGCACTGATTGGTCCATAAGGTCTTCAGGCCTTAGGTCTAATTGATTTTAATCCAAGCTTACATGTTTGAATCAGCGCATTGCCTTATGTCCATATGAGGTCAAATGGACCTAGCCCTATCAAATGAAAAAGATGATGAAGCATAGCATCTCTTTACTTTGTTATCACATTCATAGGACAACAAATATATGACTGAATAAACTTGAATGAAAATTCAGCCTTCATAGGCTTTCTAAATAGTTTTCTTGTTATTAGCAATTCTATACTTTGTTATCACATTCATTAGACCACAGATATATGACTGGGTAAACTTGAATGAAAATTCAGCTTTCATAGCCTTTCTAAACAGTTTTCTTGTTGTTTTTCCTGCTGAAAAATGCTCATAAGTGGTTTAGTTCACGTATATTTACTAACATATCCTTTTTTGCTAGGTTTTTCATATATATGTTCCTGGCTTATGTAACATAGTTTGGCACTATAAGTCTTTCACATAACTATAATTATGTGGATAAGCAAACACATAAAACAATTGGATTGATGGAACTAAATCCAAATCATTACAAGCAAACCACCTTTGATAAAAAGTAGAATGAAAATAAATTTTTCTTAAAAAAACAACTTGGCTTTAATGCTATTAAAATAGTCAAAACAAAACCTATTTTCAACAAAATGAACAGGGAAACAATATTCTAAAAGATGTCAGAATTAAATAGAGCATCATATCAAATAAGGTTTCAGTGACTATGCAGGACTAGCGTGCATGTTCTAATTCTTTTAACAACCATCCTGTTGCTATTTCTACCCATCTCTATACTCAATGATGTACAAAGCCATCAGAGGGACAAGAAAGTTCCACAATCCTAGCTATGTGGTTTGGGTTTCTAAGTCTACAATCCACCTAAGGTTAGTTCCTAAAAGAAGAATAAAACTACCAACATAAGAGTTACTTGTAGGTATTACTAAGTACCTTCGTAGGCTTAGTGCAATCACAAGCATAGTGACCTATTTGGCCATAAGTGGTGTACTTAACTTATATTGAGTCTTCTTCCTTACCCAGTTTTCTTTGCCTTGTTGGTTATACTTATGTTTCTCATTTGATACAATCTTGTCAACTTGGTTGACTTGATTCTTTCTCTTAGAACTACTCCTTAACTTAGAGATTGACATGTGTAGTTCTACACTTGCCATTTCACTAGCCTCTTTCCACTCTTTTTTTTTTTAGCTGAAGACATTACCTAATATCCTAAAAATAACAATATATTTTTTCTGAGATAGAACCATCTTAATATGATCCTAGTCATTAGGCATGGAATAGATCACAACAAAGACTTGTTGCTCATAAGTCAGTTTCCACTTTTATTCAATTCACTAATCATGTTTAACACTTGCCTCAAGTGCTGCCTCTTAGATATGTATAGACCGTTGTTATAAGTGTCAAACATGACAGTGAGAGACCAAGTCTGGCCACTATGGTAGCCGACAAAATGCTTGTAAAATAGGAAAGTTTTATAATTAGTGCACATTTATGTTTAATGTTTTTGCATACACACATCCATGTAACATGGCAATAACTCACAGAGTTAATATATTGAAATTAAAAGTTCACATATGGTTCCCAGTCATTATTGTAGGAGTAAATGTTCAGTGTAATTAACTTTTTCATTTCATTCCAAGTCGCCACAAAACTTAACACACATTAAAATGTTCTAAACGAATTTCTCAAATTTCCAATCAAAGAGGATATGTGAACCTCAAGATTATTCTAAGAAAACCAGCATATATCCATCAAATATAAAAATGGAGTCAAATTTTGCATATTTTAATGGGATTCTCAAAACATATTTTTGAGAAATTTCAATGTCATCACATATAACTTATTTAGAGAGGGTACATAAATTTTACATGCATCTCGAAAGGCTACAACATATGAAACATATTGTCATAATGTGTAATATAATATTCATGTATTTCAATCAAACATATAGACTTTATATATTAAATGGGCTGAAAATATCATAGAGATTTCACACAATGTTTTCACCTGATTAATTTTAATGATATCAAACAAACTTGCTTATATTTCTCATGAATTCAATAGGAATGAAATATGTTCAAATAAAGGAACCTAATTGATTCTCATAGAAAGAATCACATTTCAACAAAAAATAATGACGTCAAATATCATATAAATATGCCTACAAAAGCATTTAAAATAAAAATAAATATATGTTATCGCCAAGTATCTCATAACAACAACAACTATTGCCCAAAGAGAACGTTAGAAAAGTTTGGTGAGCCCTCTGATCAACCACAATCAACCCTCTAGCCAAGTTGTGAAATAAAATTTTGGGAAAATTGATTTTTTACAGGGTATTGTACAATGTAGTTTGCAAAGCTCAATCACATGTAGGTCACATGAGGCATTTCCCAACGTCAGTATGGCAGCAAGCAGGTATCCGTTGACCCCAAGCAATGAAAATGGGTCCTCATAAATCGTCCTATATTATGGCACCCAATGACTAATTTTTTCTAAAGTAATCCAATCTAACTACTAGAAATCAAATTAACATGCTATAGGATCAAATTAGGCTCCTCAATTATGACACGAATTTTAAAAACTAGTTAAAAATGAGCACGTATACTCCGAATGAATAATAGTCACTGCAAGTGACCTACTGCATAATTTATGGTGAAGTTTTAATCGAACAGTCATTTCATCTGGGGGAGAATGCACAAAATTATATGGGAAAAGCAATTAGTACTTCAATTGTGAAATAAAAGGACTCCAATGGTCTAAAGTCGAGCTCAAAAATACAAACTATAACCCGATGAAATCTTTTGTGAAATTTGCCCTAAAACAAATTAAACTGCATCATATTATCCTAGAGCTTTTACTTAGAGAAACTTAGGCAACAAAACCAACAAGCTAATTGCAATAAACAATTGACCAAAAATTGATATAAAAATCAAGTTCATCAATAGAAAACCCTAGGTTTGCACTAGTGAATAATATGACAAATTATGGCTGAATATCGCTCAATTGGCACTGGACTTAAGGGTTTTTGGTTAAAATCTTATGGGTAACAAATAATTTTACATCAGTTGAAAGACAGAAACAACCAAAACTTGTCAAAAAATTGAACCAAATCATTCGACAATGATAGGTTACCAGCATTATTTACCAAAATTCGATTGAATTTTCCACAAAATTAAGCAAATAGAAGATGAATTTTTGGTCACAATCAATTAGCAAGGCAATCTTTGCATCAATTTGGAATTTAATTGAACAATTAACGGTTCAAGAAATCAAATTTGGGTTTAAGGTATGAAGAACCTAGATTTTTAAATTACAATTAGTCGTAAAATATTTAGCAAAATAATGTGAATAATATATTAAATTAAAGCTCTCATCAAGTACTACCCACCTTAAAAAAAAGTCAGGAACATCCATTAAGAAATTGCTTATGAAATAATGACATGAAGTTTCAAGCATAATAGCGAAGAAACTCAAAAAATCAAGTGATTCATCTTATGCTAGTTAGAAGAAAACATACAAGCAATCCAACCAGGAAACAAGTAGACATAGCTCTGATACAAATGAAAGACTGTAAAAACATGAATTAAACATAAATAGGGTTACCTTAATCCCTACAGTAGAAGACGATAAAACTTGGATCTAAATCACTAGTCAAGGAATGATCTCACTAAGTGAAGAATATCTACAATCTCACAGCTCAGGAGCTTTAGGGTTTGTGTAGAAACTCTCTCTTTAGAAAACTTAGTTTCTTTATGCATATTAGCCTATTAGATTGGTCCTCTTTTATATTAAATTTACTATTCAAGGAATTACCATTATCAGATGGTTAAATTGTTAACACTCCGCTAGCACGCGATGTGAATTGTACTTGCATCACTTATGGATGTATCATGCCCTACATCCAATATTAATTAATGCGACCATTATATATGGCAATAAACTTTTATGCAATAGTTCTACCAAAGATGAGAAGGAAGAAAAATGCAAACACTCCATAGCCAATAAGAATAATAAGAGCTACAACTTACCACTTCTAAATTATGACTTGATTACCTATTGGATTAGTACATTGCCAAAGCCCAATGTTCTCTATTTCTCTGTGTTGTTGATCATTTGTCTTACAGATGAGGCACAAAGTTGTGAGATGAATTTCATCAACATGGTTATGACCTTAAAAATCTTTATCATTTGCACTTGTACACATTGACACCTAATAAATGGGCCATCAGATCTGGTGCATGTTGGATTAAATTCAGACTGGGTGAGATTTACATCAATTTACTTTGCATAGGGTATAGGTTCCATATGGTAACGGTAAAGATTAATTTGTATCAACCTAGGGTAATACCATTTCAAACAAGTTCAGGTATGAATTAGATCAAGTTCGATTATGTGGAATTCAATTTAGGATTCGGGTCAATTTTCAAATGGACTTCTATCAAGGAAGAATTAGGTGCATCCAAAATTTGTTTAATTGGGTGAGTCATGAGCCCAATTCGCTTAATTCCCTTTTTCTATATATAATTTAAAATTTCACATTAGGAAATTTGTCTTCCAACTTTTGCAAGTTCCGTTTCATGCGTAACAATTGTTTTTCAATTTCCTATAATCTCCATCTACTTTCAATAGCATTGCAGCCACGATCTAGTCGTTAGCCTTTTTTCTCGAATAGAAAGAGCAGTATGACTACCTCTTACAACATGATTTACATGAATAGAAAAATCTAACCTTGAGCCCAACCTGGCCCTCAGCCCTCTCCTTTCCCCCCTCCTTTCTCTTCCTTCTTCCACCTCAACAATGACTTTCACTTCCACCCTCTCCATCTACGACTTTCTTGCCATCTCCTCCATCAATCTAATCCCCAGAACCTCCACCCATCATCTACTTAACATGTATTATGGGGCACCATATACTCTACGTTAACCTCCGTCGCGGAAAACCCCAAACCAAACAAATTTCTCTCTCTATGTGTGTGTATGTCCACATATATAAATGTATATATACATACATACATATATATATATATACACATATATATACATACACACACACACAAAAACATACCCACACACACACACATATATGTATGTATGCATGTATGTGTGTGTGTGTATATATATACACATATACGTATACATATATATATATATATATATATATATATCTATC
>NCQT01152543.1:0-10533 GCA_002740465.1 Stenocereus thurberi | reverse complement strand
TTTGTCAAAATAATGTCATAATTAATGGTATTTCAAAAAATAAGAAAATGGAAACGACCTTATTTGTTAAAACAGGGCACATTGAATATGTGATATATTTTTCCCAGAAAAGATGTTTAATTAAAAGGTTTTTCGTTATTGCTATGAGTTTTGTTTTGGGGGTTAGAGGTGATAACCACAGTTAAAAATATATGAGACTTTTTACATATCGCATGGACATAGAAATAGTAGTTAATTGGGCTCAAATTAAGTTAACTGATCCTCGTTGCCTTTCTTCCTCCTCCTCTTTTTTATCTAGAAAAACTTTCTGCTAAATTTGGTTCCTTGGGGGCTGCGCTTGACATCTTTGCTAATGGTAAGCCCCCATCTCTGCTTTGTTTTCATTTTTCTTATTATCTCCATATGGAATCGGCCATATATCTTTATACTCAAAAGGCTCACTGTACCTTCTTTTAATGGGTGATATTTTTCTTACTCCATAGTGAATCAATCAATTTAATTTTAAACTATTTTGGTCCCTTTAGGTTAGATTATTGATTAATTACGATACAGATCTTTGACGTATATTAATTCTTCGAGTTTTGATTGCAATAGCATCGGAAGTTTTTCAACAAGAAAATTATAACAATTTTCCAAATTTCTTTAATGTAAGTTGTATTATAAAATAATGACTACCAAAAGAGGAGTGTTGGAAAGCATACTTAGTTTCTTGTGGGGAGGATTTATTTTGTTATTCTAGTGATGTAGCTGTTTGGATTAGAGATCTATTATATATGTCATACCTTCCAAATTAATAACTTCATCCTTTATTATAAAAAAATAACTAATTATTTAGGAATAATTGAAAAAAATAACCGTGGGAGCTCATGTTTATAATAGATAATGCAATATTTTTGCAATGATTCTATAGCAAATTTCCTAGTTTTAAAAAAAACAAACAAACAAATAAGAGCACGGGGAGCCTTCTTGACACTTTAAAAGTACTTTACATCACCCTACTTGCTCTCATGATTTGGAGGGCCGGCGGCAGCTCGTCTGAAGTCATCACTAGTACCATAGCCCTGCTCTTAATCTTCCTAGTTCCCTAAATTCTTCTTCTTAAACCCCGTTTTATCTTTTTTGTTATTTAATTCCATTTCTAGGGTTTACTTACTTTGTAATTAATCCTCTGTTACTATCCTCCTTCCCAGTATAGCCAGCTCAAGCTCCCAAATTTACAGCTAAATTTCGATCCAATTTACACTAATTGGCAATTGTAACCCTAAATCGGGGCCCTGAATTTAAATACCTATCTTGCAGTGGCTAGGTAGTTGTTGGGGATTTGAGTTTGATTGAGAGGATGAGTCACCCCTCAAGCTCATTGCTTCGGATTTTACTGAAGCCCAAATATAGGAAGAGTTTGATGAGAGATGAATAACTCCGAAGAGGCACTTATGACATCCAAGTGCTTCAAGGAGGAAGGCAATCACTTGTACTGATAAAAAACATATATGCAAGCAATTATTACCTATGATAAATTCATTCAATGCCACTGCATGTTTGATCCCAGTACTAAAGAGGAAGCAAATGTAATGGAGGAGCTGGGTTTGTCCCTTGATATGAACCCAACTACACGTTAGTGAAAGTTGTGCACATTTGAAGTTGCTAAAAAATCAGTGTGTCTTGGCTCTAAAGCTAGACTCATTTAATGTTAAAACTCGAGTTAAGAGAGTACCGGTCATGGTAAGTTTGGGTTCTTGGGAAAGTTATAGCGAAATCAATGGTAGAAGGAGAGGAAGAACATTGTGTCATGGTACACCATTACTCTGAAAGCGATTTTGACTCGACTGAAATTCAAATCAAATCAGTGAATTGCTACCCAAGGTTAACACACTGAGTCTCTAAACACATGCACTCGAGGCCTAAAACTTAGAACACGTAGTGTACCAATTGCCCAGGAAAAGGAGAGAAAGCAGTAGAAAAGGAGAAGAGAAGAGAGATGATGTTTGTTGTAGTTTTGCAGCTGAAAAGAGCCTATATTTATAGGTACAAAAAGACTGTTGAAGTGGAGAGAAGATAGATGGAAAACAAGACAGCAACATGACTGATTCAATATAGTTGTTGAGCTAGGAAAAAGGGGAGTCTCATGCTGATTCAATATAGCTATTGAGGTATTGATAAACATAGCTACTCGACCGCTAAAAAAAGCTTTTACTGAAGCCAAACATGGAGAAAAATCAACACATAATTACTGACCATGAACGCTAACAGACAAAAATAGAATCTTTTTTCTCTAAGCATATTAGCATATAAGGCCCAGTCCAAGCCCAACCCATGACCAAGGCCGCTGATGCATTGTGCCCAGCTCGGACCAGACTGGACGGGCGGGCGGGCGGCACACACGTGTGTGTGGTGGTGACACTCTCCCGACACCACTATAAAAACTAGGCCCAATGTTATTCAACATGTCCAAAGAAGGAAGGTAAAGATAAACCCAACTTCAACTCCTAAAACCATCTATGTGGGAGTAAAAGGGATGAGAAAACAAAGGGCTAGTGAATGCCATTATATACAACAATCCCCCACTAATGGCATATGGACTACCGAAGAGATGATCTTGGTAAAGGAAGGACTAAACACTTAAGTATCAATATCTTTCGATTAAATTGATACATGGTGAAGTAGGGCAACAACTGTGTCTATCAAGTGAATGAATTTTAAACTTGATAAACCTTAATTGAGACCTCCATAACACATATCATCCCTCATGAACACCGCGTATTTGGGGATAATGAACTAGCACCTTTTAGGTCCATCCACACACCTTGGATCTCATAAGTGCTCTAGAGAGACAGCCCTGAGTCTCTCATAGAAGGTATCCAAATCTTTACACTTACGTATGTAATTCCATCAAGTCCATCTCAACATGGACAACCATAATCATAGCTATGGAATCATTCAGTGCGCAATGCTGCTCAAACTCACTTGCATCAAGAGATAAATCCATCATGTGTATCTCAATAGCACCACCCTAATAGGGTATAGATCCATTGAGAGCATAAGAGTTCAACCTCTTATAAGCACTACTACAAGTCATAGGGATGATAATATAGCATGTATTGAGGGTAATATGGCTTCATTTGACTACAAGAGGGTATCCACCATACCATCTCAATTAATGGGTTTGAGCTCCAACCCCCTTGACGTATAAAGAACAACTCGCTTGGTCAATCCCTTATTCAGTGGATCTGCCAGATATTTCTCAGATCTCATGTGTTCTAAGGAGCTGATGCCATGTTTTAGCAGTTGTTTTACCGCACTATATCTGACGCAAATATATCTCTTTTTTCCATTATACACACTATTGTGTGCAACTCCAATTGCCGCCTGTGAATCATAGTGAAGGAAAATAGCCGGAAGCTGCCTCTCCTATAGTGGCGCATCTGCTAGTAGACCTTTCAGCCATTCAGCTTCTTGATCTGCCAACTTAAGGGTAGTAAATTCAACTTCCATGGTGGATCGAACTATACAGGTCTACTTGGTAAACTTCCATGAGATAGCTTCTCCACCTAAGGTAAATACATAACCTATAGTAGAACTAACTTTATCGTTATCAAAGACCGAGTTTACATTAAAAAATTCTTTTAACATAGTAGAAAATTCACTAAAATGCAAACACCAGTCCATAGTGCCTCTCAAGTACTTAAGCAATTGAAATAATGCATCCCAATGCTCTTTACTAGGGTTATGAGTATAATGACTCAATCGAGTAATAGTATAAGCAATGTCAGGTCGAGTATAGTTGATAAGAAACATCACACATCCTATGATTTTAGCATCCTCAGTTTGGAAGACACTAGGCTCTTTATTCTTATTAAGATGTATGCTGGGTTCATAAGGAGTTCTCACTGGAAGCACATCAAAATAGTTAAATTTTTTCAACACTTCCTCAATGTAATAAGATTGACACAAAGAAAAACCATTATTAGTCTTTTTAGTCTTAATCCTTGGGATTACATCAGCTTCATTTGTGTCCTTCATTTCAAGATGAGAAGACAATAATTTTGTAGTCTCATTAACAACATACACGTTAGTACCAAATATCAACGTGTAATCCACATATAGACATATTATCACACAATCTGAACAAATTGCCTTTGAATACACACATGAATCAGACGTGTTCACAACAAAGCTATTTTGTATTACTGTGCTATCAAATTTACATACTACTGCTTTGGAGTTTGCTTAAGGTTGTAAAGAGATTTTCTAAGCATGTATACTTTATTCTCTTGTCTAGGAACTGTACAACCTTCAGGTTGAGTTATATAAATCTCTTCCTCTAGGTCAACATTAAGGAATGCTGTTTTCACATCTATCTGATGCACTACAAGACCATGGACGACATCTAAGACAACTAGAGTTCTAATGGTGGCTATCTTAGTCACAAGAGAATATGTGTTAAAGTAGTCAACCCCCTTCTTTTGGGTAAATCCCCTTATCACTAGTATGGCTTTATGTTTATAAATAGAACCATCAAGTCTTAACTTCTTTTTGAAGATGTATTTACTATAAATAGGTTTACAACCTTTAGGTAGTTCAACTAACTCTTAAGTTTGATTAGATACTATGGAATCTAATTTACTTTTAATGGCTTCTTTTCAGAAACTAACATATTGATCTCATGGCCTCTTCATAGGTTTTTGGATCTTCTTCGATAAAGAAAGCAAATACTAATTCAACTAATAAAAAATTAACATCAAAGTCTTCAATCAAAAAATTAGTGTGAAAATCAGGATCAAAACTAGTCACAACTCTAGGTCTCTTAGTCCTCTTAGGTTCATCAACTGGGATTCTAACACCGGAACTGTAAGTAAACAAAGGCACATTGTCATGCATATGTACAATTTCATGTATAGTAGTAGAATCACTCTTTTTCAAAGGAAATACATACTCAAAAAATTCTGCATTGCTAGACTCACTAATAGAGAAGTCATTCAATGACATGAATCTATATGCAACACTATTTTAGGCATAGCTAATAAATACAAAATTGAAGGTTTTAGACCTATGTTTTCTCCTTTGAAATCAAGTAAGGGAACTTTAGCCAAACATCCTCACACCCTTAAGAAACTCAAATTGGGAGCATAGCCTTTTCATAGTTCATAAGGGGTTTGGTCTAACTTCTTATGTGGTACTCTGTTATGAATATAGTAAGCAAATAAAATAGTTTCCACCCATATATTGTTAGGAAATCCTAAAATCAAAAGCATGACATTCATCGTTTCTTTAAGAGTTCTATTTTTGCATTAGGCTATCCCATTTTGTTTAGGAGTATGGGGCACACTAATCTCATCTATTATACTATTTTTCTCACAAAAGGCTATCTGAGAGTTAGCATCATGGTTTTAAGCCTCATAATCTTTTAGTCCAGTTGGTTTTCTACCTCTACTTTATATTTCAAAAACATTTCCTCAGCCTCATTTTTAGGCCTAAGGGGGTGAACTTTGGTATACCTAGAGTTATCATCTACAAAGGTGATGTAGTGCCTTTTTCCTCCTTTACTGGCTATTTTTTTGAAGCAAGCTAAGTCTGAATGTACCTATTCTAGCAATGCTGTTTGTCTGCTAGTAACCAGCTTGAAGGACTTTTTGGCATATTTTGCTTCAATGCACATAGAGTATTTGATGAAATTATCAACATTCATAGTAGATATTAGTTTCATATGTTTGAGTTGTTTAATTTATGTAAAACTAACATGGCCTAGTTTACCATGCCACAAATCAACAGAGTCAGCAATGTAAGCAGAAGTAGAAGTATCTTCGTTTAAGGTTTCAGAAGCAACATTAAGTACAAATAGACTCTTATTCAGGTATCCATTCCTAACAAAGACTCCATGATGAGCGATAGCAACCTTATCATCTCCAACAACAGTTTTCAATCTAGCTTTGTTGAGAAGTATAAGAGAAACTAAGTTTCTACAAAGGAAAGACATATACAACACATTACTTAACGACAGTAACCTACCAGAAGTAAATTTAAGAAGAATATTCCCTTTACCTATAACTCTAGCAGTTATAGAGTTTCCCATCCAGACACATTCACCATCTATAACATCTTCAAATTCATGCATGTGTTCTTTGTTAGTGCAGAAATGCCTTGAGAGTCCGGTATCATAGATCCATTCAACATTGTTTGCCATCAGGTTTACCTCTCGACCATTGCAACGATGAGTTCTATGTCCTTTGCAAGGTTAGCCTGGGCTACAAGCTTCCAGTTCGGCTGTAACTGCCCTTTGCGTACTGGACATTGGTATCCTCTATGCCTTAGCTTGCCGCAAACATAGCACAACCTCTGCAGTTTCTGGATCTTATTACTAAACTTGTTCTACTGCTTAGTATAGCTCGGCTTTTGGTTCTTCTTACCTTTGCCTTTATACTTGTCTTTATTTATAGGCATAGCAGATTCAACTAGGTTAGCTTTAGAAAAATTTAAAGAAAGAGAGTCCATCTTATCTTTCAGGCAATTAGCTTCTTCTATTCTCATGTGGCTGATCAGTTCCTCCAGAGTAAGATCTTTCTTTTTATGTTTCAGTTGGTTTCTGCAGTCACTTTAGAATGGCGGAAATTTATTGATCAGTACATTAACCCGTAAAATCTCGCACATCTTCATGTTCTCACTCAGAACTTCAGCATATAGGTTCTCATAAACATGAACTTGTTCTTGACTTGTTATCAGTAATCTGAAAATGCAGCTATTCATCGACCATATATTTCTTCTTTCCAGCATCTTCAGCTCCATACTTGACCTCCAATTTCTCCGAAATAATCTTGGTAGATTTGAAAGTGACAAACAAATCAAACAGGAGGTTAGTCATATAGTTCAATAGATGCCCCCTAACCTTTTTGTTGTCTTTCTCAAATTTCTTCATTGTTTCCCCATCAATAATTTTGAATTTATCTTTGGAAGTTCTAACACCAGAGGCAATAGTGTTTTCAGAAGTGTTCTCTTCAATGAGGTCAGCAAGCAACACATAGTTAACCTCTAGTTCTTTAGAGAATATAAGTAGTTGTGGAACCAACGTTTGCAGTTGGTTCCATCCAAAGATTCTAATTTTGAGAAGTCAGGAAGAGCTTAGGGCCTTTGATTTTATAGAAATTCAAAATCAACTTCAAATTGTTGGAAAATTTTTAGCGAAATCAATGACAGAAGGAGAGGAAGAACACTGTGTCACAATATACCATTACTTTGAAAGCGATTTCAGCTCGACCAAGATATAAATCAAATCAGTCGATTACTCTCCAAGATTAAAACAATGAGTCTCTGAACACGTACACACGAGGCCAGAGACTTGGAAAATGTAGTGCACCAATTGCCCAGGAGAAGAAGAGAGAGTTGGAGAAGGGGAGAAGAGAAGAGATGATGTTTGTTGTATGTTCTGCAGCTGAAGGGAGCCTATATTTGTAGGTGCAGAAAAGCTGTAGGAGTGGAGAGAAGGTAGCAGGAAAATACAAGTGTCACATGACTGACCCAATATAGCTGTTGAGTTAGGAAAAAGGGGAGTTTTATGTTGATTCAATATAGCTGTTGAGGTCTTGGTAAACATGGCTACTTGACTGTTAAAAATAGCTTCTGCTGGAGCCAAATATGGAGAAAAATCAGTGTACAATTACTGACCAAGAACACCAACGGACAAAAATAGAAGCTATTTTCTCCAAAAAGTTACCGGACGAGGCCCTAGCCCAAGCGCAGCCCACGGCTGACCCGGCCCGGGCAGGCAGGCTATGCATGCACGCATGTGTGGTGGTGACACTCTCCCCATGCCACCATAAAGACCAGCCCCAATGTTATTCAACAGGCCCAAAGAAAAAGGTAAAGATAAGCTCCGCTCCAACTCCCAAAACCACCTATGTGAGACTATATAAAGGTAGACCTGGCAAAACGGACCCGACACCCGAAACCCGAACCGAACGACCCGAACCCATACCCAACCCGACACCCGAAATATGCTCACCCGAAAGTGGACCTGAAACCCGAATTGGCCCAAACCGAAACATACCCGACCCGAAATTTTCTATAAAGTTGCTTGTTTTGGCATGAGAAGCATATTTGATCAAAAATTGGTTGACCCGAACCAAACCATACCCGATCCAAACCGAAACGACCCGAAATCTCATTTAACCTAAACATGACCCAATTCGAGCTTGACCCAACCCGTACCCGAATCGAATGACCCATTTGCCAGGTCTATATAAAGGGGATAAGAAAAGCAAGGGGCTAGTGACTGTCATTACACACGACATGGGTAGCATGGAAGAAGCTCTCAAAGATCTCCAAAACGCTATCAAATTTAACCCATCTAATGATGAAGTAAACAAGGAATTAAAAAAGCTTGAACAAATTTGTCACTCTATTTGTGGAAATGCATAGTCACATATTAAAAGATGATAAAAAAGCCTTAGATCCTTTGACGCTAAAGAAGAGCTCAAGTCTTGTAATTTTGCCCACTATCTGGATACTCTGATCAAAGTATTGTTAAATCAAAGGGGATGCTGGACTCGATAGTGACCATAACTCACAAGCTTGACTTATTAGTGATCACATTTGGTGGGCAATAACCCCAAAACTAACATAAGGGGAATGGAAAAATCCATCCAAGAGTTTCATAACACCATGTGTGAGGTGAATGCTGAGGAAATTAGCGAATTGGGAAGTGATAGAGGAATAGAGTTGCACAATAAACAAGCTAATGAGAAGCTAATTAAACCCTCTAAAGTAAGAATGATAAGCTTCAATCGTCCTAAAGAAGTAGATATGATGTCTACAGTTCAAGAAATGAGTGTGAAAGATGAGACAGAAAGCAACACACCTATGAAATGTGACTGTGTAAGCATGTCTTCTGACTTGTCATCATCCTCGATAGTAGCTCCACAACAAATGGGAAATGTAGGAAGAAGGTAGCCTGTATAACATCTCTAGAATCTCCAACAAATGCTATTGAGAATTGTCTGGACATTGGATTGCATTTCTCAAGGAAAACTAACATATTGAGATCACAAAGATCCCTTCGAATGTCTCACATAGGATATCGAAAAATAATGCAGGGGGGGAGTGTATATGAGTTTTACGATAAAGGAACAATGACCTACTTGACTGTTTGTACAAAATAGAGAAACAAATATCATTTGGAGGAACAGAGTGTGACTATAAACGACCAAATTGTGGAATCTAGCATGGAAGAGGATGCCAACACTACCAAGGATGGTGCTAAGGAACCTAACATGATAGCTGTCGCTAGCCGCAAGAGAATAATGGAACATCGAACAGGTGTAGAGATCACTGCATTTCAATTCTCAGCAAAGGGTCACAGCAGTCAGAAAAGAATGAAAACGAGAATCCAAAGGAAATACTGTTAGGCGATAATTTCTCGCATTTTACATGCTCTTTTTACCTAATCTTAGCTCGTATAATAATGTAATCTTTAGCGTTTTTCTTGTTTTATTAAGTATTCTTTGAGATTTTTACTTGTTTTGTTTATTCTTGTAGGTAATAAGTTGAACCAAGCAAATATCGCGAAAAAGGGCGAAAAAGGATCAAAACAGGCGAAAATGCGGAAAAACGGGAGCCGGCCGGGGCAGCCGGCCAGCAACGTGGCACAGCCACCCGTGCCACGTGGCACGGCCGTGCCATATGACACAGTGCAGCCGTGTCACCTACGCACGGTCGTGCCACCTACGCACGGTCGTGCCTCCCCTTGCTTCCTTCGGTTCTTCGCGGTCCGCCTTGTCTTCTATTTAATCCCCTTTTCTCGAACTTGCTAGGGGGCTGCTTCTTCTATTCTCCTAGGTTAGTTTAGATTAGATTGTAGGCAATAAAAACCCCATTGAGGGGATTAGATTGGGATTGAACTTGTAGATTCAAGGAATTGGATTGCGAATTCATCCTATCAAACATGAGTTTTCTCTTCCCTTCTCTTTTATCTTATGCTTTGTTCTTGCTTTAGATTTCGTTAATTCAGTTTATTTGTTTGATTTTGGTTTGACTTAATTGCTTCGTTTCATGTTTAATCCATGTTAGAATTGCTTGTTAGAATTAGATTAGTTTTATCATCTTTTCTCTTGTTCATGTTTGCTAGTTTAAGCGTAGATAGGTTTTATGCTTTCTTGTGTTGATTAGTTGGTGGATTTGTGGCTTGGATTGTTAGGTTTTGATTCGTTTTGGATGTTTAGTTGGTAGATTGTGTTGGCTTGGGTTGTGATTAGCCTCTTGATGGCTAATTAATCTTGTATTTGGCCTAACCATACCCAATCTATGCTTAGAACCTAGAGTTTTCCTTCACGCCCGCCAAGTGTTCAATGAAATGCCTGAGAGAGCTTTCATCCATATTTTTGGACGATTGACTTATACTGAGAGGTGAGGTCAATTAGCTAGTGTGGGAGAGGGAATAACCGAGTTCGGGACATGAAAATAGTATTCGAATCGAGTTAGGTCTGAGGGTTGCTACTCTTGTAGTCTAATTGCACTAACCCCATGAAAATAGGTGGTTAGGCGAAT
>NCQT01152462.1:0-10545 GCA_002740465.1 Stenocereus thurberi | reverse complement strand
AATGGGTTTAATTATGAATTTATTTGCATTACTTGGGTGAATTTGATAGGGTGAGTAATCGATTTGCTAACAGAGCTAAGCTATTCATTCCAATCTAAGTGTTTTAGTTATCTAGTTCTCAATCCTATTTTTAGTTATTTTTTGTATTTTTAGAAGTTAGTTCAATCTCTCAATCTGCTTAGCCTCGCTTAAGTGATCTAATTAGTATTCATAATTGAAAGGAAGTCTCATGTGGCATAAAGTCGTACTTACCAATTGCTAGTTACAGCTATACCGTGCACTTGTAAAATTTAACTGAACACGTTTTTGGCGTTGGTCGTTGGGAACTTGTTTCTTTCGATATCAAGGCCAATTAGAATATTCTAGCTAGACTAGGTATTCTTTTTATTTTTGTAGTTTTAGTGCTCTTTATTCCAGCTTGTCATTGCTTATGCTTGGCTTTAGTGTTTGGTTTGTATTCATAGGAGAAGAAAAGGCAATCAAAACTTTATCCCTCTTGGCCATAAGATTGAAGCAACATAGCAGGTGCAAGAGAAAGAAGTCAGNNNGATGAAGAACGAGGTAAAATCGTGCGTAGACAAGAGAACATGGTTCCCCTGAAACTATGCCATGTTGAAAGCCATAAGATCCGCCTCTTTTATTTTGAGGCCATTGGTCAAAGCTAATAACTCTGAGCATCAACTCACCTTCATTAATTTGTAGCATAGGATGTGGTTGGTGGACACTCTACAGAAAATCCTAATATAAGTATTCGCAATTTCCTTTAAAAGTGTGATACCACCAAGCTTAATAGGGTTTCTAGTGAAGCCATTTGCTTAAGACATTTCTCCTTCTACTTGAAGGATAGAGTCGGGATTACTTGCAGAATGAGGAGCCAAACTCCTCTTTTGTATGGGATGCTCTCTCCAAGGCTTTTCTCAACGAATATTTTCCTCCAAGTAAAATTGTAAAGTTGAGCAAAGATATCAGTTCTTTCATCTAGTGTGATGGACATTCTATGTATGAAGCCTAGGAGAGCCTAAAAGAGTTATAGCAGTGCCCGCACCATGGTGCTCCTAATTGGCTTCTAATCCAAACCTTCTACAATGGGCTAGAATAGTCGATGAGGATTTTTATAGATGATCTAGCTGGTGGTGTTCTTACGAGAAAGGTGACACTAGGGGCAAAAGCATCATTGGAAGAGATGGCTTCCAACAATAATCACTAGTTGAGTGAGAGGGACACCCCTAAGAGAGTATATGGAAGTATAATGTTTATATAGTAACTGTTTTGGCCAGGAGGGAGAAGCGCTTGCAAAGAGATTCGATACGTGTACTATTTCTCATACCCAGGTAATTCCTCAAACTCTTTGTTTGGGGTCTGTGCTATTTATGACATTTGTGGTATGTAAGGGCACACATCTGTTAGGTGATACACTGATGCTCCTACTATTGAGCATGCTAATGCCTTATAGACCTTCAACCCACCATCACAGAATAATCCATACTCCAATACTTATAACCTGGATGGAAGAGCTACCTCAACCTCTTATATAAGAACCCCAACCCTTAGCCTTAAAGTTCTATGCAATTGCTTAGTTCCTATATAGAGCCCCTTACAATTCACCTATGTAGCCTCCTCTATAGAAGTCATACCGAGAAGTTTTTATGGAAATGTTTATCTAAACTCAGACTAAGATGAATGAAAATTTTTGTGAGCCCATCAAATTGATAAAATCTAGGATACACAGCATGGCTTATCATCGAAAGATAAGGGACACCTAGATTACATAGGTAGCTCAGTAGGTTATCCATTTGTCATGACCTTAGGGGCATCTACTAGGCTAACCTAAATCAAACCCCAAGTATCATATCAATGCTATGAAGAGTGAAGAGTGAATAGAGAGCCTTGTTCTAGGGTTGTACGATGACAACTAGTTTGGTCTATAAGCTCAAGAGGATATTTAGAATTAAGGGGAGAATATCAATCACTCGCCTCCAATTCAAATCAACCACCTAATCCATTCCTTCTGAGGGCGGCAGTATCCAAACTTGAGTCCAGACTTACTAGATCTTTAGATGTCTTGAAAATGATCTATGCCAACATCTCTTTTATGTAGGCTCTCAAGGAAGTAACCTCTTGTATGAAATTTTCTAAAGGAGCATATCTTTAAGAAGAGTAAACTCAATGAGTTTTTAATGGTAGCAATCAGGGATATGTGCAGCTTAGTCCTTCAGAGCAAGTCACCATCCGAAGCTATTAGACCCCAATAATTTCTTCATTCGTTGTTCAATAGATAATTGTAGATTGTGAGAACTCTTTATGATTTGGGAGCTAGTTTGATCTTAAGGCTTCTCTATCTTTGTAAGAAGTTTCAACTACATGACCTGACACGTACCACTATGATTATTCAATTGGTGGATTGTTCAATCAGGTGTTATATGGGTACTCAATAGGATGTTCTAGTTTAGGTAGGTAAGTTCATCATCCCATACGGTCTTATAGTTATAGATATGGATAAGACCTTTCAGACCTCTATTATCTTGGGAAGGCCATTCCTGCCTACTACAGGGGTGGTGGTTGATGTGTCAGTAGGAAGGATCTCTAATATCCTTTTAGAGAAAAAGGATGATTTCTATTTTCCTCCACCTAAGGTGCCCCAATTGACAGGGATGGGTGCTCTGTATAAGATCTTATGCCCTTTCCATTCATCTTTACCAATCTTTGCTAGCTTTAGGGGGATTACTGTTTGTCCCCAGTAGGTGATGAATACCAAACTACCATTTGATGCTTCAGTTTGTCCACCTCCTTATTTATGATCATCCTTTGCCTAAGGTAATGCTCAAGCTAGGGCCCTAAAATAAGGACTTCTTGGAGGCAACCTAAGTATTTAATTGCTTTCTAAAACCCAAACCAAAAATTTAAAAAATGAAAAAATTAAGCGTCACTCCTTCCCCTCCTTTTCCCTTGCCATATCTCCCCAACACTTGTTTCTCTGCATGTCCTTTTTGTTGAGGATAATGAAAATTTCAAGCACGGAGAAGGGATGCGCTTGTAGCTCGTTAGTGGAATTGTGCATTTGCACATGGCTTAGATAACGTGNNNNGCATTTGCATCATGTAGGTAGGATTTTATGTTGTTTTATTGGGTTAACTTTGCATTTCTCATTACTAGAGCATATAGCTACATGACATGTGAGAGATATGAGTCAGCCATTCCTAAGCTTTTAAGGTAATTTTTCTTGCTTTCTCTTTATTATCCTCTATGTGATTTTAGTATTTTCTTACTTAAATTGCCTTTTAAAAATGAAAAATTTGAAAAAAAATTTAAAAATTTGAAAAAGCTTTTGAAAATCCCTTGTATGATGGTGATTCATGGTGTCATGTTTGATTGATCCGCAAGATTGTGCATCGACGTATGGCTTGTCTTGGAGTAAATTTGTAAATTTGAGTTTTAGAATTAACATCATTTTTAGTGTTTACATTGCCTAGCATTGGATTTCAATTACATTCATGTGGTTTGATTTGGTCAACGTTGAAAAGTGGCACATATTTCAGAGTAAGTTGCATTGAATATGGTAAATTAACGTTTCAGGCTGTGAGCTTTTATAGACTATATAGAAGTTTGGTTGTTCTTTTCATGAGTGACTCCATTATTACATCTCTAGAACTTCATTTGATTCTCCTTGAAATCACATCTAGCATGTGAATATGTTGATATGATAGAGGCATTCTTTGATTTATATAGCCACATGAGCCAAAGGACCACCTAATGATGTATTTCGTCCATCTTATTTGTCCTCAGGCCTTTTGCAGTTTTGTTGTTGTACTCATATTCACTGTATGCATGGTCTAAGCATCTTTTTTATAGCCAAGGCAAAGTCAATTGGAGCAATCCTTTTACATTGGGTTAAGTAAGTTTTGGAGGTTGATCATCTCAAGTGTTTTTGCTGGTGGTATATACTGAAGGGATTGTAAGTTAAGGTTTGTGTTTTTCTATTACTATTGATGTGTGTTTTTGGGTTTAGTGTTTGAAAAAAAAAGAAAAAAAAGGAGAAAAATGAGAACAGGGAAAAAATAAAGAAAAGAAAAAGAAGAAAAAAAGTTGTGAGTGAATTGTTTAGCATTGTGATTAATCCAATAAGTTTGTATCAATTCCTTCCCTAGTGGTTCTTTCGCAGGGTATGCATTTATTATATAATTAAGGTCTGGCTTAGAGTTTTGGATCTTAATATTCTGCAAGCATTCTTGCTCCTTAGTGTTTTAACCAATAGCTCTACTTAACCCAAATTATTATTCTTCTTACCCTTAACCTTGGCTATGATTGAGTAGTTTTACGGGTAAGGGGAAATTTTGTCATCCTCTAGAATGATGTTAAAATCAAATCACTTATTAGCTAATTTAGCCCATGTCTAAACTAAAGGAGGAAATAAATTAATAAAACATGCAAATAAATAACTACACAAGCACTAATCCTAGGCTAACCACAACTAAATAAGCTAATTAAATCCTAATCTACTCTAAGAATACTTAATCAAAAACTAATGAATACAAGAGCATGACTAACATAATTAACACAATGTATAGTCTAAACTACTAAATAACAAGAAAACATGAAATAATTAACTAACAAAGCAATAAAATAATCTTGAGACAGAGAAACTCTAAGACTGGAGCAAGTGACGAGTGATTTGTGGATTTTCTCCACTTTTAAGTACTTTGCCCTACGTATGGTTCTAATGTAACACATATTTAACCAAAAGTGCGAACTTTGAAAAATAGGTTTTGAAACCCTGACTTGAAAGAGAGAAAAGAATTGAAATGGATATTTGAGAGAAGAGAAGAGAGACTAAAAGTAGACATGGAAGAAAAGCATGTCTAAAGGGAAAAAATCAACTTTAAGCATTAATCCAAAACAAGCAAATTTAATCATGAAAATAGTAGGTCAAATTGGAGAAAAACAAAAGCTTAAAGGTAAAATAAAGTAGAAAACAGAGGAAGACAGAAAACTGTATAAAAATTAAAACTTGATAGACTTTGAATGTTGTTATATTAATCAAATATCACTCTAAACAACTCCTAGGGACTCTAAGCTAGCCCTAAACTTAAAATGAACCTAGTCAAAATCTATCTGAATACAAATGGGGGGAAAGGGGCTTATACAAGGCCTGCACAACGAGTTTGGCACTGTGTACAATGTGGCACAGGTTGGCTACGCCAACTTGTTGCAAGAAGAAATGTTGAAATTGGCATCAGTAATGCCATTTTTGGCACTGGTAGTTCCGTTTGGCATATGACAACCTGAGCCTTTTTCGTGCATGCTTTGACTCTATTAAGCCTTAAAAGCTTTGAGATTGCTTGCATTAGTTTATGTCCTCTAAAGAGACCCAAAAAAAAAATTCCTAAACTTGCCATTATTAAAAGGTAAAGTCTATGAGAAACGGGGTGCAAAATGTTACATTTTGAGCTCAAGCAGCCCAGTTACAACCTTTTGAGGGTCATCATGATTGACATTTTGCTACTAAGCATCTGATGTGGGAATCGAGAACTTAGCAAGTCTGTGGTAGTTTGTAGAGTTTTGGACGAGTATTGAGTGAACCCAAGTTTTACATCTAAGCACATTTGAGAAGACGGTTTTACTTGATCGTAAAGTGAGTTTCTGCTAGCCACTTTTTCTCACCACTTATTGAGGAATGCCTGGTCTTGCCACGCAATTCAATATCTGCTAACTAGTACGTCTAGTTTAGGAAGTGTGATCTCTAGAAGGTGGTTTATGTCTTTTATTAGGACAAATGTTTTCCACATCTTACATTGGCTATCTTTGATGCATAATTGTGATGATTGGTTAATTGATATTGTCTTATTGAGGAGGTCGTGATTAGAGAGGTTGATCTCCCTTTATTAATCGTTCATGAGTCAGTCTTCCTTCAGGACAAACAAGTGAGAACCATGGGGGGGTTGTTAAACCTCTAATTTGCATGTTTTTCTTCTTTGCTCCTCCTTCATCACCTTATTTTTAAGGTTTGTTCTTTTCAACTTATGAGAACTACTTATTGGTGTTTATTAATAGAACATGCTGAATGAAGTTGAAACATGCTGAAACATACAAAATAGTTAAAGAAAATATAATTATCTATTTTCAATAATTACTTGATAGTACTGAATTGTACTAAATTATATTGAATGATGCTGAATTGTGCTAAAACTTGCTAAATTACGCTGAATGTTACTGAATGTTGATGATAAGTACTATGATAAATCGATAAGAACTTGCCCTTATTACGAAATATGCCTTAAGTTATTCTTCTCATGTATGTGATTTGGCTTAACTTCATACTATGTTGGTCAGTGGTTCTAAATTGAGTATATCTAATATGGAAGCAATATACAGTGCTAGAAGCATGCTATAGTATGATCAAGTGAGTGAAACCATCCCATGATTAAACATGTTCAACACCTAGGGCATGTCTCAAATTGATAGAATTAGCAAACAACGATACGACATATGTGGTCTCGCCCCAAACCTCAGTTGTGCCTGGCCTGGTTCGCCTCTCACAACTGATTCCAATGAACTACGTGCCTGGCCATGGCCAGGGACATGACCTGCACAAAGTGTCCTTTTCCCATTTCTCATCGACACAAGGGGCGGTGCTCAACCTCACATCCATGCCACTTTTAAGTCAGTGACGGTTTATTTTATTCAATGCCTTGTGCTTTTGTTTGGGAGGACATCTTTGATGCTTTCTTTTAAGTCGAGCATTAAAATTTAGAACATAAAATTTTAGCACATTATTCCTTTGGATTCATGACTTGTTTTATATTGATTTTCAACATTTGTGTTACTTCAGGTTATGAGTCGTTAAGTTCGTTTTATAACGCCCTCGCTCTTGATTACTATTATTATTATTTCAGTTTTTAATAATTGTTAATCTGATATTTATGTGTTTTATTCTTACAATATCAAAATCTCACAACTTAGGCTAGAATTAACACCAATTATGCTTAACTCAATCATGAATTATCCTAATCATACTTGTTTCATGCCTATGTTATTGAATTCTACCATTCTAATCACATGCTCAATGAATTGCTTGCAAAGGTCGATAAGATGGAAAAACAAAATTTTTACTTAGTGTGACTTAATAGACGGTTAGGATTTTTATATATAAGATAATTGAAATTTTAATTGGGATTTGACAATGTTTATCCTATAATCTTTTGACTCTTAGTCCTATGAAAAATATGCGATTATAGTTTTAGGGTTAGTCTTCGACCCTTGAAAGGGGGAGGAGATGGACTTAACTGTGAATCTATCCATGCATATTCTATTGCTCGGATACCAATACAGGTTGATTCAAGTGGTTTAACACTTGTTCTCTTTAAGCACGGTCTCAGGTTTGAGTCTTATGAATGGAGAAAATATGCGATGGGAGAGCGCTACACCTTATTGGGCTAATAGTAGCCCGAGTCTAGTGAAATAAAGGACCTAAGATCCAAAAAGAAAAAATTATATTACTTGGATAAGTTTCATTGGGTTTGGTAAATGATTTGATAGCATAATTATATTGTTAATTTCAACCTAAATGTTTTAATTATCTAGTTCTTGAATGTTGTTCTTAGTTGTTTATCATATTTTTTGTAGTTCATTTAATTTCTCGATCTATTTAGCCTAGCTTGATGATATAATTAGTTTTGGTAATTAAAAATATATTCCTTATGGGATTGGCCTGTACTTGTCGATTGATTGCTATAAGTGCATCGTGCACTTGTGGAATTTAACCAAGTAATATTCTCACATAGGCAAGCAAGCCATGTGACCCCAAATTTATATGGTCTTTAGAAAACTTATTTTGAATAATAAGTTCAACAAAAGAAACCTTAAGGGGTGTTATCCGTGTGTCTCAGTAAGGTGGACGCACGGTTTAAGCAGGCACAGGGGGTGATGAAGTACGCAATGAACATCATTAAAGTGTAATAATGTCCAGATCGCTCAACTAAAAGTCAACTCCTTGAAAAGGAACTAATTCTCAAATCAAATACTTAAATCAAAAAATCCTAACGATCTATATCGTCAAGGCCACGAAGCTTTTTAACTAAGCTTGCCATCCAAATACTACTTTGATTCCAATTCCCCCTTAGAAATCTCACTGGAAAAGAAAAAGTTCAAAAGTGAGTTGAGTAAACTCAATAACACAACCACAAAACTACAAAAATAATTTAGAAATATTTGTCTTTAACCATTTTAAGGAGAAGGGTAAATTTAATATCGTAATAAACCTTTGCTAAAGACCTCACTTGCAGGGATATTTTAGGAACATAGAATTTGAAATAATATGGTACTCTAGAAAATGAAAACAAGACTACATACCAACGGCCCATTCTAAAGCAGTAAGGTGATGAATTCAAAGAATATTATCATATACCTCTTCACATTTAAGTAAATCTTATTTGCAACGCAATGCTTTTAGAATTATTATTTGATCCCTCTCACCTTAAAAATTTCTATCATGTGGAGGAAAATATTANTATTTAACCCACCCTCACCTGCAAATTTTGATAGAAAAATGTGGCCATATGATAATAATTTGTAAAGTGAGGGAAGTCAAATAATAATTTCAAAAATAGTGGATTACGAATATGATTTGCATGAATGTGGGAGGGATATATGATAACAATTCTAAATCCAAAGGAAAAGGATGAAGGGTTCCATTTTAAAAATTTGAAGAAAGGGCTCATGGAAACAGTTCAAGAAGGGTTAAAAAAGGTTGGTTTCACAAGCTCGTGTTGTCGATGCAAAACATCTTTCCAGATTTACACACATCCCAAGCAAAAATTGGGTGATTCTTTAAGATAGAATATGAAACTAAAAGTTCCAAATTAATACGTGAAATAATTAGTTCACAAATCAATTTTTTAGTTCAAATAGTAAAATGGCATACATAGCAAAAAGAAGAACGCGCAACTGGCCGGTGACAAGAACTAAAGTCTTCTTTGCAACATTACTCACAATAACTAGCCATGTACAAAAGAGATCGTGTGACTCAAATAGAAATACAGGAGAACACAAAATTGGTTGTACAAGGTAAACCGCAATAGAAATAGTTCAAGAGTTCTTAACCATCAAGTTCCAAATCAATAGAGCATTTTCGGCTTAGGAAAAATAAAATCAGTCCTTTAATTTTTGTAGTTTAGGGAACAGGGAAGAAGGTTGTAGTAGATAGTTATTTTAGGAACTCATTCAATAGAAACTTCACTTTCTTTCAACTTTTTGTTAGATTCAAGAGTTTGGCGACAGGATATCATCAGAGTAATACACCAAGGAAATATTTTAAGACTTTATATTTTCACAACATCCTTCCAAGACTTATTTATAAAAAAATTTAAATATCTTTACAAACAAGTGCATAAATCCAACTCGAATAACATACATAATCACTAACAACATAAAATAGTACTCAGGTGATAACAATAATTTAATACACCAAATCATATGTTGAATCAGGTAATCACATTCACATCTACAGACGTAGTTGTCAAAATTTTTAATATAAATATTATATATTTCACATGATTGTTACTGACTCAAGCTCAACCTTAATAGGGCTAAGACCATAATTAACATATTATACCAAGAAGCTATTTATCCATCGTAGGCCCCTAAAGGGAACCGTAGTGCTTCTTTACACTTCCCAAGCCAATTGAACTTTAAGTTCTCATGTAGGCATGCACAAATGTTCTTTCTTCTTTATGCTTATGTTAGGATACAAAATTTCCAAGGTTAGAAACCCAGTTTAACTTCAAAATTTCCTAGTATGTCACACACAACTTTCATCGGAACAAAGTTTCCAATCTAAAATCTTCATGATATACTATAAAAACCCATTTTTAGCATTAGGATTAGTTGCAAAAAAAAGTGTGTTACAACCTGCAAAAGGTATAGAGTGCCAACAGATCACATCTATGCATTTCCATAAAATCGACCATAATTCGTCCCACACAACTCCAAATTAAACAATTCAAAATTGGATGGAAACGAGACATCTAAGGCTATAACATATCAAACATTTTGTCGAATTCTATTACCTAGGTGCTTTGGATCTTGAGTGATTAGAGGTATCAAACGAGTCAGTAAAATTTGGATAATGGATTCTATAAGGCAGAAGAAGATTTTTAGGGTTTAAACGTGTAAAATTTTGCATAATTCCCATACAAGAAATTCTCAAAGTTTGATTACCTTACAATAATGCAGACATCAACTCTTCCACACAAGAAAGTCTCCAAGTCTATCACTTCTCTTATATATTGTGCCAAAAATTTAATATGTTAGAACCCTACTAAGAGGGTTGAAAACTTTTCTGGGAATTGTATGAATAAAGTTCCTCCTATTCAAAAGAGATTAATTCTTAAACAACTTACCATTGATGGATCGAAAGGAAAAATTCTTAATTGCTCAAAAGATGAAGCAGGAAGAAATATAATAACAGGAGAGGGGGGCAACCACGTGTTTAAATGAAGATATGAGTTCCTTCTCTTCTTAGGGTTTTTCTTAATCCAAGAACAAAGATAA